>VMDO01015023.1:0-52521 GCA_007922755.1 Pedetes capensis | reverse complement strand
CTGGCTCAGCTGGGAAACTTCTACTTTGGCTTGAAGGCTTCTGGGAAAGCTCAAGTCTATTCCACTGGTGCTCTCATTGTCTTGTACCCGCTGTCCAGGATGTTCACCTCATGGTGAATCAGGAGAGCAGCAGGAGATCACAGCCTGGCACACCATCAGCCCCAAGTCTCTGTACCATGTCTGCTCCCATCCTATTGGTCAAAGCAGGGCATTAGCTCAACTCTGAAGACAGTAGGGCTGGGATGAGCATCTGCCCTGAGGGGAGAGGGGTCCAGATGGGAACACTCACAGGACAATCAGCGCATGGACAGCAGGGGAGATGTGGTCCTCTTTTTCTTTTAAATCTAGGAAGAAACTCTGCCCTAGAGTCCCCCAAGTGGTCTCCTTATGTCTCATTGGCTAGAGCTGTATCTTGTGGCCACACTGAACCCATTAATGAGGAAGGAGAATGGAGTCACCAAGACTGATTAGAGCAATGGGCATTAGGCCCAGGCTAGGATTCTCTTTTCCTGAACACTGCACTGAGCTGGGCTTTGTCCGCAAGGTGGAGTTAGGGGGTGATCATGATAAAGTGTTGTTGTTAGGTTCCGTCAAGTTTGTGTCTGACTCACAGAGACCCTATGTACAACAGGTAGAACTATTGTTAGTGCTTCTCTGCTATTCATAGGGTTTTCAATGGCTGATTGTTTTTTGGGAGTGGGTTGCCAAGTCCTTCTCCCAAGCCTACAGTATCTGGTGTTCCCAGGCGGTCTCCCATCCAAGTACTAACCAGGCTCAACCCTGCTTACCTTCTGAGATCTGACGGGAGCATTTGCCACAGTGCTATGGCTGTAGGCAGTGATAAAGTGGATAGCCAGTAATATCTGCCCTAGTAGTGACTCTGAGCACAGGGAAATCACAGGGCTGAGGGTCGGACTAGAAAGCCCCTGCGAGGCTGCAACCCAACTCTTCCCAGGTGTGATTCGCTAGAGTATTGTCCTGCCTGCTCCGTCCCTACCAGGCAGCCAACCCTGGGCGCTCCTGCCTCAGACAATGACTACATCAGGCAGCCCCTTCCCCTGGGTGTGGTTATGCTTATAGAGCAAAAGGCTGGCCCTCACCGGGGACCATCCTGCAGCACTCATGGCCCATGTGCCCCCAGGGCCCTTTGTATTTGCTGCTCTTTGCCCAGGGACTTCCGTGTTAACAAGGAAATCTCCCTGCCTGTTCCGCTGCAGGGAATCCACCTTCCCAAGAAGTGCTCTGGAATGGACAGAGCCCTAGCGCAGAGCCCCTGAGCCGGGGGCTGGCTGCACGGGGTTGTGACCAGGCTGTGTGACCCGAAGGTGGTCCCTTCTCCCAGGTGGCCTTGGCTGAGTCCCGGGGCTTTATTGGATGACCTGAGGCCTTTCCACTTGTCACATGTGTGGACAGACTGTGCAGCTCGCTCTGCTGCCCCAAGTCCTCGGTGACCATCCCTTTTGGGGAGACAGTGGGGTTGGGGAAGAATTTGGGGAGCACACTGGAGCTCTCCTTGGCGGATTTCCGAAGGTGCTGGGCAACAAAGATGGAAAGGAGCGAGGAAAGGAGCAAAGTCTTAGTGTGAACTTTCGGGGCGCAAGCCCCGCGCCTGTGCTTTGGGTGGTGCGTGCATGTGTGTGTTTGGGTGTGGGGGTGGGGAGGAAATGACCCTGGTTTGCTCGGACGCATTATGCAAGGACCCCTTTGGCGCTGCTCCGCGAGCAGCGGCTTACGGGACGCGGGAGAGGGTCATCGGGCCTTCGCATCAGAGGAAGAATTCCTTCGTCTGGCTGGAGAGGAGACAGGGCATGAAAAATGGTGGCAAGGGGTCAGGAGGCGAAGGCAAGTGAGAAAACACTTTCATCTATTATCCCGGGGTCAATGGGCTCCCTCCCATCAGGGAACCTGGAGGCCGATGAATGGCCCCAGTTGCAGGAGGTGCAGCATTGTGTGGACCCGGAGCCCCTCACCACAATCCCCAGCCTGGGACAATAGCGCCTAAGAAAGTGGTGGGTGGGTGGCTCGCCTCCCAGGGGCCGGCCTCTTCTTATCAAAGGCCTTTCACCGGGAACACCCCGGCTTGCTTGGGAAGAGGCAGTGTTCGGCCAATAATGCGAAGGCATTTCAGACTCCTTCCAAATTCCCCGTCATGGCGATTAGGTCAGGCCGGCTTGAATTTCACCCAGAACCAGTGTGGGGTGCTCCGCGGTGGCTGCTCTCTAGAAGCCATGCATATTCTCTGAGCTGGGTAATTTTCGTTTGCAGAACGTCAAATTCCCATTTAAAATAAAGTCCAAAGTCTAGGCAGAGAAGGAGGCATGAGTTCCCTCAAAGGAGGAGGCCAGGGCAGGGGGGCCATCTAGCCATCTAACCACAACTATCTGTGTCCTAGGGAGCCAGCTCCTGGTCTGGGCAAAACCATGGTCTCATTTTCTTTCCAGGGCCTTCTTATCAACAAGCCATGACTGTGTTTGGAAACATCCTGCGAGTCAGTTGGGAGGGTGACATGGTGACTTTCTTTATTGGGTTCAGTAAGGCTGCTTTGCTCTGGGTTTGTAGGAATACGTTTGCTGACTGGAGAGACACCAGAGTCAGCTCTGCAGTTCCTAACACTCCCTGGCACCCTAACCTTTCGGATGAAGCCTCAGGCAGAAGTGGGGAGAGGCCAGAGATGTGATTTAGTGATGATCGTCATATCCAGCATGGAGCCTGGAATCTCAGATCCCCAAATAGGCATGCATGCTCCTGACTGCCCCCCCCCCACCCCTGCTTTGAGGTCTAGTGCTAATGTTTACACGGAGACCCCCTTGGCTTCAGTGGCTTTCCTAGAGGGAAAAGTGATTGTCACCAAGCAGGGATGTTGTGTGAAATGGAATTCAGGTCCTTATGGCTGGAAGCTTTGCAGATCGTTCTCAAGCAAACTCTGTGGGTCATTTACTTAGTAAGCCTGTTGAGGGCCAGGCTTCACACAAGGAGTCCAAAAAATAAAACAAACACACAAAATAGGACGTGATCTCTGCTCATGGTGGGGGACAAATTACTATCTGAATGCGTGCAAACGTGTGATGAGCGTTACGAAAGAGGTACCCGTAAGGCACATCCCACGCTCTCAGCACCCGAAGGGAAGAATTATATTGAATTTACTTCCAGGGCGCGGTAACAAGTGTATGATAATGTATTGGGCTGAACAGTGTTACCCAAATTCACGTCTACCCTGAACCTCAGAATGTGACCCTGTTTGGAAATAGCATCTTTGTAGGTATACTTAGTTATGATGAATTAATGCTAGGTTAGTTGTTGTTGTTGTTGTTGCTGTTAGGTGCCGTCGAGTCACGTCTGACTCATAGAGACCCTCAGAAGGTTTTCAATGGCTGATTGTTTTGGGATTGCTGCGGGAGTGGATTGCTACATCCTTTTCCCTCTTTTGCAATGCTGGGAATTGAACTCGGGACCTCAGAGACTGAAGAGCAGCGCTCTACCAACTGAGCTAAATCCCAGCCCTCCTAGGTTAGAGTGGACCTTAAATACAATACCTAGTGTTCTCATATGAAGAACACATGAAGACAGAGGCAGAGACTGGAGTGCTGCAGTTGCAAGCCAAAGATTGCCGACTGCCACCAGAAGCTAGGGGAGTCTCCAGAAAGTACAAACCGTGAGACACCTTGATTTTGGACTTCTGGCCTCCTCGGTGATGAGAAAATAAGTTTCTGTTGCAGTAAGTCACTGAACTTGAGGTAATTTGTTATAGAAATCCTAAAAACTAAGTGCATTGTCAATGGAATTGCACTGGAAGAATGGAATGCGAGTTTCCATAGGTGATGGAGTGGAAGTGCGTTTGGGGCTAACCATGGAGAGAATGGGGGCTCGGGCACCACAGGAGGAAGGGAAATGGGAGGTACGAAGGCTCATGGGGGCTTCAGCCCTGTGGATGGGCTGGGACAGAAGTGGAGGGGGCTAGTGGGAGGGTGGGATGAGTGGACAGGCATGGGCTGGAAGGACCTGGGGTGCCACATTAAGAAGTCTGAACTTTCTCCTTTTCTTGTGTTCCTTGCCTCTTCTGAATCAAATCAGTTCTTTCTCTCACACAGGTGTCATACAGAACAGCAGTAGGGTAATGGATACCGCATGGGAAACCAGAGATAAGCTGTGCACTTCTCCTTGATACAGGGCTGGGATTTAGCTCAGGGGGTAGAGCACTGCGCTGCAGTCTCTGAGGCCCTGAGTTCAATTCCCAGCACCACAAAAATGGGAGAAGGGCCTGGCAATCCACTCCCAAGGCAATCCCGAAGCACTCAGCCATTGAAAACCCTATGAGGGTCGCTATGAGTCAGATACCGACTCGATGGCACCTAACAACAACAACATCATCCTGATACACACAGAAAAACAAGCAGAGCGCAGCAGAGTGATCTGGACAGGCACAATTGTAAAAATAAATTAAATGGTACAAGTTAGAACAATCTGTTTACCTATTCCGTAAAATACAGAGCAAAAAGGAAAATAGCTTTACTTTATTGGGAAGAATTTCTGACACGGCAGAACATTCTTCAGGAAATTTTAATTCCAAAGTAGAGATCCTTCTTCCCCGAATCTTTCCAGTATGACTCAAGTTATAAGGATTTGAAAACTACGACCTCAGATGTTCCTTTGCACTGGAGGACTGGGAAGCTCTCCATCAACGAACTAATGAATGAAGTGATGAATCCATCCTGCCATCATCTATCCACCCATCCAACCATCTAACCATCCATCCTGCCACTGTCCATCTGTCTACCCATCCTCCCATCATCCATCCATCCACCTATCTATCTTCCCAGCGTTCATCCATCCACCCACCCATTGACTTCTGTTCTAGTGCAGACACGGCTAATGTCCTACAGGAAACACAGTGCCATTGCCTTTGAGAAGCTCACAGTGGACCCCAAGGGGTAAGCCATGTATTCAACACCTTGTGGCTGATGTAAGGGAAAAGTTGTTGTTAAGTGCCACCGAGCTGGGTCCAACTCACAGTGACCCTATGTACAATAGAATGAAACACTATCTGACACTTTGTCATATATATGATTTTTTTTTTAATGTTTGAGCCCATTGTTGCAGTCACTGTGTTTCTTCTCATTCTGAGTTGTGCCACATTAGCCTACAGCCTGGCATTCGATGTTGTCAGATCTCGGTAGCTAAGCAGTGCCTGGTTAGTACTTGGATGGGAGAACACTTGGGAATACCAGGAGCTGTAGGCTTGGGAGAAGGACCTGGCAGCCCACTCTCCAGATAATCAGGCACTGAAAACCTATGAACAGTAGAGAAGCACTGACAGTAGTGCCTGGCATGACACAATGTCAGATGGTGTTTCATTCTTCTGTATATAGGGTCGCTGTGAGCTGGACTGGACTCTACTGTACCTAACAAGAACAAGAAGCAATAGCATCAGCAAATGACCAGCAGACGGAGGTCCCAGGGGCTCTACTCCATTCCCATCATTAAGGTAGACTCTACTTTGTGGAGTCAACTCTTCCCCAGACATCTTTTGAATTCCCACCAACCTGGGGGGTTCATTTTCCAGCACTATATTCAACAGTGCTTCTCCGCTATTCATAAGAATTTCTATGGCTAATTGTTTCAAGAGTGGGCTGCCGGGTCCTTCTCCCTAGTCTGCCTTCGTCTGGAAGCTCAGCTGAAACCTCTCCACCAAGGGTGTCTGAAATACTGGTGGCATAGCCTTCAGCATCACAGCAACATGCAAGACCCCATGGTGTGACAAACTGACAGACATGTGGGGATGGGGGATGGGAAAAGTAGACCCACCGATCGATATCCTTATAGTTTCTGTGCTTGTAGTTCCTGAGATGTAGGTGTTTTCTGAGAAAAAGTTTCCACAAGATTCTTTGGCAGCTTGCTCCTTCTGGCTCAGCGGGATGGTTTTTCCTTCTTGTCCTTCATAGGTCAGATCCTGAAGATAATCAGGTGTCCCACACATTCTGAGCCCTCTGCTGAGAATGCCTTGCCCTGGCTTGTGTGACAAATGGTTTTAGCACAGGTTGGGTGGCTCTCTCTTCTGACGCCTTACTTGACTCTAGAAGAGAAGCAGAGCTCTATCTTGTGTGTTCACGGAGTTCCCTGTGATTCCTCCGCCCAAGCACCCTGTATTGCCACTTTCTTCCTGTCACCTCTGAGCCCATTGCATAGGCAGGGACTTTCTCTGATTGGACAGCGCATGGATGGATTGGAGACACCAGGACACTGTGGCTAGGGACTGGGTAGCATGGTGAGGAAAGACCTCCCATAGAGGGTGGATCGGACTCCAGCATAATGTAAAGAAGGATGGAGGGAAGAGGAGGGGAAGGGAACGTTCTAGCTGTGGAAAAATCTTGAACTAAGGCATGGAAGCAGTTTGTGTCAGATGTGTTGAAGGAAAACGAGATGGGAGAAGTCCATTAGAGCCCTACTGGGAAGAGTCTTAAGACACATGCAGGAGAGCTGGGAACTTTTTTCTATAAGAAATAGGGAGCCATTGATGGTTTTACAGCCAGGCAAGTTGGTTTAATTGAAGTTCTTAAGATTGTAGGACCTAAGAAAGCCAGCGATGACTGACCTGTGGTCTGAGGGGAGCCATATCAAACAAACCGGTGTGCCCCAAATGCTGACTGTCCCTGTGTTATTTACCCCCTCAAGAAAGCTGGCACACATACCCTCAAGTACCTCTTCAAAGGATCTGACAACCCCACCTGTCATTGTCACCAGGCCTTGCTGCATGCAGCCCATTCTGAAAGGCACTATTTCCTGTTTTTTCCTCTCCCCTGTGCCTCTTCCTTCCCTGAGTCCTCAGAGCAGTCAGAATGGAGCTGGGCCTGTTCTGACCCACTGGTACCTGTGCCTTTGGACATGAGGATGCGGAAGGAAGGGCCCCACAGGGGGTCTGCTTACGAAACCACTCCAAACCTTCGTGGCTGAAATGGCCAATCATTTTGTTATTATTCCTCACATGCCAGGGCTCAGCTCCGGGTCCCTAATGCAGTAGTGACCATCAGTGGTGACAAGGCCTGAGATCATTAGCAGGTTTTCTCACTCATTTATTCAGTGCCCGAGCTGGAAACTCTCCCAAACCTGGGGCCCTGGCATTTTCTCAGGACTGCGTGAAGTCTTCAGAGTGAAGGCTGTAAGGATGAGCGTATCCCTCGGCGATGCTCAGGCCCCTGGTAGCAGGGGGAAGCCGAGTCCCCAGGATCCTCATGGGCTTGCTACACCCCTGCAGTGTGAACATAGCGCCCTGCTGAAGGTGCCCCCCCTTCTCTGCAGTCTTTCTCGCCTAGGCGGCTGGATCATGCTCTCGACCCTTGGCTGTCTGCGTGGGTCTCTCCATGATTTGCTGGAGTGAAATGTTCACTAAGCTTAAAGGCTCAAATGCCTGGCTGGGTGCGGTGGTGCACGCCTATAATCCCAGCGGTTTGGGAGGCGGAGGCAGGAGGATCGCAAGTTTGAGACCAGAGGCAGTCTGCATAACTTAGCAAGACCCTGTCTCAAAAAGTCAAAAAATGGGCTGAGGGTGCAGCTCAGGGGTCCAGCACTTGCAGAACATGCAAGCGGGAGGCCCTGGGCTCAATTCCCAGTACCAAAAAAAAAAAAAAAAGCTCAAATGCCTTTGGCCCAGGCAGTCCACAGAAAGGTGGGAAGTGGCCTTCAGCAGGACAGAGGGGAGAGGCAGGGACTTTAGTTAACTAAAGAACACCCTCAAGGCATTCACTTCCTGCTTGGATATCAGAAAAGTGCCTTGGACCTCATTCCGCCTGCAGGTGGTAGGGAGTTTGTGATCTTGACTTAGGCGGAAAAACTCTAACAGCTCCCTTCACAGCCCAGATCCACCACCCAGTGTGTCCCGTCACCCTTATTACCCAGCTTCCTTTGCCTCCTTTGCCCTAGGGGTCATGGGAATGTGCTTCTTCCTCCTTGATCCTAGCCACTGCTTTCCTTCTGCCCAATCCCTTTCTCCAGGCAGTGGAAACTCATCTGGTAGTCATAGCCGCCATCAGCTCTACCTACCTTCTAGAAGCTTCCCTGAACTCCATACTCATTAAGGGTATTCTGCAGAACAAATTCATCGCAGAGCATGGGGTCCTCTGCAGTGTCTCCTCTTCTGTTGTCTTCATGTGCCAGGGAAGGATGCTTCTGCCCCTCCCTTCTGTTCACCACTGGAGCGGGAGTCCCCAGGGGGCAGGAGCCTGCTTTTATTAAGGCTCCTCCCCTCCCTTCTGAGGACTTGACACAAAGCCCAGCTCAGAATGGGGATTTGAAACACCACAGGACCAGATGATTTGTTTGGTCGAGTAATTTTTTTTTTGTTATTGGAAATTTTTCATTACACCTTAAGTAACTCATTCTGACATGCTTTTTGGTTGAGTAATTTTTAAGTTTCTTTTCCAGCTCTATAAAGACTGGACTTGAAAGTCTCAAGATAGTTGCCCTTTTTCTTCCAGCCATTGGTACGCCCTCATTTCGCAGATGTGGGAGGACACCTTGGCATTTCTCTGTGGTCCTGATGTTGGTCTATGTAGTCCTGGGGTGCTGGCTGTGTGCTTGTGACCTTGCTGCTCTGCCTTCATGTCATGTGTGTCCTTCTCCCACCCCCTGCAGCCCTGATCTCCTCCATGGCCAGTTCCCTTACAAAGTTCTACCCAGGCCTGAGCACCTGGAAGGTGCGCAGTGTCTCCTGACATGTTTATATGCAGAGGAAGTTGGGTCCATCCTCCACTGTAATGGAGTGTTAATTAACTCTTAGCAAAGATTCAGATTGTGGCGAGAGGGGGAGGCAGCCCCCGGAAGTCTTTCTCAGGAGTGGTGGGTGATAGACTGGAAGGAGAGCAGGCTTGGTGGAGAAGGAGGAGGCTATAAGGAATTGTGGTTTAGACACATGCTAAACGTGAGAGGGTCATTCGCTACCCAAAAGGAGATGTCAAAGGGGCACAGAAACTGGCTCAGGTTGGAGAAAGGAATTGGGACTCTGTGGCAGAAAAGACAAGTTGTTTTTCAGTATCATTACTCCATTTTCTTAGTAATGAGAGCTTCATTCAGATTGTAGATTACATTCTTCAGCCTTCTGTGAGTCTATGTTGCTGGGTATTGGTTAATGGAACATAATACGGGGAATGTGCCTTAAAAAGGAGTCACTATCTTTTCCCTTCCTTGGTCTTGATGTCTGGAAGCTGCCTGTGATAGCTGGTGCTGTAGCAGTCATCTTGGATCAGGAGGATGAGGACCATATCTTCAAGATAGTGAAGGTGGAAGATAGAGAAATTTTGCCTTCTTGGATAATGACGTTGCTTCTACACTAGATGCCTCATATTTGGACATCTTTTCAATGGGAGAAAATTAAACTTCTTTTTCTAACTTTAGATGGCATTTTCAAATTAACCTCCATTAACACTGATCTTTTGGGAGGTATACACTTGTATTTTGGACATGTTGTCAGGAGGTACCAATCCCCAGACAAGGACATCGTGTTTGGTAGAGTGGCAGGTCAATGAATAAAAGGAAGACCCTCAACTAGATGGATTGATACAGTGCCTGCAACAATGAGCTTAAATATAAAAAAAGATCATGTGATCGTGTGCCTGGCACAGAATCTTGTTGTTGTTGTTAGGGGCCATCGAGTCAATATCCGACTCATAGCAACCCTCATAGGGTTTTCAACGGCTGACTGTTTCGGGATTGCCATGGGAGTGGATTGCCAGGCCCTTCTCCCATTTTTGTGGTGCTGGGAATTGAACTCGGGACCTCAGAGACTGCAGTGCAGCGCTCTACCAACTGAGCTAAATCCCAGCCCCTGGCACAGAATCTAGGAGAGTTTATTTCTGTTGTACATAGAGTCACTATGAGTCGGACCCGACTGGACAGCACCTAACAACAACAACAAACACTTTCAAGAATTTTTAACATATGTATAGATTTGTGCAACTGCAAGCAACGCTCCAAATAACACCTTTGTGCTATCCAATGATCTGCCATGTCATGTCATGCCCTGTGGAGAATCTGTATCAGAGTCCCACAGAGGTGCCAGTAGCCTCCACTTCCCCTCCCTCTTTGTCTTTTTGAGAATATCCCGTGAATGAGATCATACAGCGTGTAACTTTTGGAGACCGGTTTCCTTCCCTTGGTACAATGCATTAGACATTCACACAAGTTGCTGTCTGAATCGATAGCCCATTCTTTCCATTCCCATTGTATAAATATACAAGAGCTTATTCTGCTACCAAAAACATTCACATAAAGATCTTTGCCCAAAATTAAGTTTTTATTTCTGTAGGTAAGTACCTAGGCCTGGGGTTGCTGATTCATGTGGACAGGGTGTGTTTAGCTTTATGACAAGAACTTGGGGAACTGCTTTCTGGAGTGTCTGCACCGTTTCGCACGCCCATGAACAATGTATGAGAAAGTCAGTCACTCTGTACCCTTGTCTGCTCTGGATATTGTCACGGTTTCTGTGTTTTATCCTCCTGCGTATGTGGAGTTATCTCATCATGGTTTTAACCTTTATCCGTATTGTGCCTCTGGGGTCACCTACGTCCCAACAACGTACATACTTGTGCTTAGGTATGTGCTATAGTGCCCCAGTGGGCACCAGCCCAGGTCTATTTTGACCCCACAATACCAGTTAGCCTGCAGCTGTACCACTGTGGCATCCAATCTCATCAGATCTTGGAAGCTAAGCAGGGACAGGGCTGGTTAGTCCTTGGATAGGAGACCACCTAGGAAGACCAGGTGCTGTGGGCTTGGGAGAAGAGCCTGGCAACCCACTCCCAAAACACAATCCGTCATTGAAAACCCTATGAATAGCAGAGAAGCACTGACAATAGCGTTTTGCCTGTCATACGTAGGGTCTCTGTGAGTCAGACACTGACTCAATGGAGTCTAATAACAACAACAATAACAAATGCCAGCTAAGGGTTAATGAGCATTACTATAATGGCTAAAGAGGAGGCTTGTCTTTTCTTGTGCAGATTTGCCATCCATGTGAAATGTCTGCTCAAGTCTTTTGCCTATTTTTACATTGGGTTGTTTTCTCCCTGTTGAGTTTTGAGCATTCTTTATATATTCTGGATACAAGTCCTTTGTGGGATATGTGTTGGAAAAATATTTTCTCTCAGACTATAACTTGTCTTTCATTCTTCTAATAGTTTCTACAGTGGAACAGAAGTTCTTAACCGTGATGAAGTCCAATGTATCCAATTTTATTTTATGAGTCACACTTTCAGTTTTAACATCTATTTTTTGAAGCCACTCTTTCCCAGGGCTCTGTGACTCCAAGAAAAATCTGGTTTTGATTAGATATACCACAGGCACATAGAGATTATTCAAAGACATGAGATGATGTGGTAAGGCTATGAAAAGATGCAGGTGCAGAGGAAGGGCACTGCGGAGGCTTTCCTGTCACCCCAACTGGTGCACTTGCCATTTGCAATATGCTGCCCTGTGGAGAATCTGTATCAGAGCCCCACAGAGGTGCCAGTAGCCCACATCAGGGAGCAATGCTCCAGGCTTGGTCTTTGCTTTCACTGGAACCTTCCACAAATGTTCACTGAGCACCTACTATGGGCTGGCTTCTAGTACATGAATAAGGTATATAATGCTGAAGAGGTCAGCAAAGTCATTCGAATTCTAGAGCAGAGAGGTAGATAGTAAACAAATAAGAGTGGGTCTGGAGTGGTAAGTGAGTTAAGGTAATAGCATTGGAGGGTATGCCTGCAGCCATACCACTGTGGCATCCGATCCCATCAGATCTTAGAAGCTAAGCAGTGTCAGGCCTGGTTAGTCCTTGGATGGGAGACTGCCTGAGAATACCAGGTGCTGTAGGCTTGGGAGAAGGACCCAGCAACCCACTCTCCCAAACCAGCCTTTGAAAACCCTATGAATAGCAGAGAAGCCCTGACAATAGTGTTTCGCCTGTTGTATATAAGGTCGTTATGAGTAGGACATTGACTCGACGGCACCTAACAACAACAACAACATTGGGTGATACGACCCAAGGTCTCTGTGACAGCTGCTCTGAGCAGATCTCTCCTTCAGTACTAGGCCGGAGAGTATCTGATGGTGTTATTTGAGCTCTTGATTCTCTGTGGGCAGGCGTGGGGATTTGGGACATCTTCAGTCACCTGTTGGATGTCACAGGCAAGAATTCCTATGAAAGGCACCATCCCTTTTTGTAGCTACTCTTTGACTATCTTTGCTGTATTTCCAAATGCAAGGATCTCTCCTGTGTCCTGCACCCAGGCCTGCTTCAGAGGTGTCAACTAGTGATGTCTGCCTGTGCTCTGAGCCCCCAAAGACCCAGTATCCAGAAAAGGGCCATTGTTTGTGCTTACTGCTCTATTGCTGCTGTCTCGAATGTCTTCCTTTTGGAACAAGGGCTCCTCCCCCTTTTTAATTTTGCTTTGGGTCTGGAAAAGTAGGCAGCCAGTTTCTCCTACATTGTGCCCAAACAGGAAAACAAAAACAGCCACAGGACTTGTCATCCTTGTACACCACTGGCCACCCTGGAGACAACTTGTGCCATTCATTCTGATTCCACACAGATTTTCCTAGACCCTCAGGGTGTGTCCTCCACTCCTCGAAAATCCACAAGACCAAAAATCCTTGGGAGTCACTGGGTGCACATCACATCCACCATGCTTCCTGGGTCCTCTTGTCTCTGTAGGTCTCTTTAACAGAATTGTAAAACCCTCATTCATAATCACAGAGTGGGGTTTAGCTCCTTTGGTAGAGTGCCACACTGCCTTCTGTGATGACCCAGGTTCGATCCTCAGCACCGCAAAAATGGGAGAAGGACATGGCAATCCACTCCTGAAGCCACTAGCCATTGAAAACCCTATGAGGATCTCTGTGAGTCGGACCAGACTCCACAACACCTAACAACAACAACAACAATAATTCATAATCATCCTGCAAATGTCTGTTGGTGGTGTCTCCCAGAGCACATTAAAAAAATGCTGGGCCAGGCAGAGTGCTGGTCATTTCAAGTGTTCAATGCATTTTATCCTCACAGCAGCTCATTTTAGAGAGAGAAGCGAAATACTTTTTTCCACAATCATACAGAAAGCGAGCAAGGGGAATCCATATCCGCCTTCAGTACTAGGCCGGAGAGTATCTGATGGTGTTATTTGAGCTCTTGATTCTCTGTGGGCAGGCGTGGGGATTTGGGACATCTTCAGTCACCTGTTGGATGTCACAGGCAAGAATTCCTATGAAAGGCACCATCCCTTTTTGTAGCTACTCTTTGACTATCTTTGCTGTATTTCCAAATGCAACTATTGCTTCAAGAGTCTTGAAGACCCTTGAGTGGAATCCCCGAAGGTCCTTCTGACAATGGACAGCTGCAGGAAGAGCGCTATGCATGAAGCGGGAATGTCTCTCTGCTCTGAGAAGGAAACTTTGTATATTCTTCCCTTTGGAGTCCTCTCTGCTCTTGGATGAGAGCAGAAACAGGCAGAACTGATGGCACGACAGGCATTCTGGGACCCGAAAGCAAGCTGGCAACCCATGTATTGGCCACTCTGCCTGGACCTTCACCCATATGTCTGCCTCCCCCTGGGCTTTTTGGAAATGGGCTTCTGGAGTCTGACACATGTTTCTTTGTCCGGCCCCAGCTGTTGGAATCTGTCTTCATTCATGAGGCAGGAAGGGAGTTCTCAGGACTGCTTCTGCAGTCTGATGTCATGGGGCAGCCACTCAGATTAGAGATGTCCAAGCAAGCCCTGGGGACCGTCCTCTGCTGCCATGGTGCTGATGCTTCCTCGCTAATATAATGATTACCCACCACAACCTGCGAGGCAGGTGTCATTATCATTGTACAAAAAAGGAAACTGAGGCTCAGAAAAGTCATGGGGCGTCTCAGCTCCACACACTTAGAGGCAGGACCTGACACCATGGGTGTGACTCCAGAGGTGGTTTTCAGAATGTTCTCCTCATAGCTGTTCACTCCCATGGACAACGGAAATCACCTTTCCACTCTTACCAAGGAAAGACACTTGTATTGGGGAACCCTTGTGCTGTCTTGGGGAGCACTCAGGCTCCTGCCTGGAGGCCTGGCTCACCTCACTGCCTGGCTGAGGCTCCACACTCGGCCCTGGTTCATCACCATCCTGGATAACTGCACAGCCCCATTCATCAGTCGGGGGGCCTCTTCCAACTGCTCTCTGCCTCGAATGGCAGGAAAACACGAACTGAGCACAGTTTAATTAATGCTGATCTCACAGGCAGAGGCTGCCGGCTCAGACACTGCTGTGCACAGGCATGGGGCAGCAAAATCACCAATGCCAGGAGGAGCTGGGTGAGTGCAAATGGGCTCGCCGAGATGGGGAGTTTGTTTTCTAATAAATTCACAGAGGACATTCTCTTTTAGCTATGACTTCCTGTCATCTTTGTGGGAATGGGGATCTTTGAACCTGGAGGGCAAAAAAGCCTCTGATCTCATGCACCTCAATAGGAGGAAAGGAGCCTCTTTGCCCTCCCTTTCATTACACTGTCTCATACTCCTTTAGATTCCTATGAGAGATCTTCAACGTGGTAGGAGATCCATGCACAGCCCTTCAGTCAGTCACTTGTGAGGACAAGGAAGACAGATCCTTATTTGAATTTCAAGGGATACTATGTCAGGAGAGCTGGGCCTGCTACTTCCTCCTCTGTCCAGGACCCCAGAGGCCTCCGGGTCCTCAGACACCTCACTTCCTTTGTGCCAGGGAAGAAGCGAGGCTAATTCACTGGAATGGAGACCTCGGAGTTCAGAAGGGCAGCCTCTGGCCATGGCGAGGGCCATCCCAAGACATTGGCAGGTTCTGCCCCGTAAAGCACCTCAGGTACCTCTTGAGATTTGCTTAATCATTTGTCTTTCTGGATGGGTCCTCTGGCCAATACAAGTGAGAGTTCAGCTCCCTGAGGCCGTGCTGGCTCACTGTGTACCACCTACAGGTACTCTTGCCTTCAATGAAATCCATGAGCTTCACCGACCCAAGTCCTCCCCAGGACCCACACTGTTCTCCCTGGGATACACAAGCTCCTCATGACCTCCAACCTCCCTTGATCCATGCTCCCCTTATGGCCCACAGCCTCCTGTGATCCACTCTGTGATCCCCGTCCTCCCCATGGCCCATGTCCTCCCTGTGAGGCATGTCTTTCTTTAATCCACAACTACTCTATAATCCATGTCTTCCCCATAGTCTGTGACCCATGTCCTCTCTGTGAGGCTTGTCTTTCTCTGATCCTCATCTACTCTTATTCCTGGTCTCCCCATGATCTATATCCTCCCTGTGAGGCATGTCTTCCTCTGACTCACATCCACTCTGTGATCCGTCCTCCCCATGGCCCATGTCCTCCCTGTGAGGCATGTCTTCCTCTCATCCACATCCACGCCCCTCCCCATCCTCTGCATGGCCCATGTCCTCCCTGTGAGGCATGTCTTCCTCTGACCCACATCCACTCTGTGATCTGTCCTCCGCATGGCCCATGTCCTCCCTGTGAGACATGTCTTCCTCTCATCCACATCCACTCTCTTCCCCATCCTCCCTGTGGCTCATGTCCTCCCTGGGAGGCATGCCTTCCTCTGACCCACATCCACTCAGATTCACAGCCTTTCTGTGATTGGTCCTTCTTATGACCTACCATCTCCACGATCCATGTCCTCCCCACGGTCCATACCCTCTGTGTGGTCCCCATCAATGCCTCCCCCATGCCTTCACCCCACACAGTGTTCTCCCTCCCCACGAGAACCTGCTGTGGTCAGGGCAGATGGAGTAAGTGCTTCTTTGCTGGACACAGCATTGTCAGCCGTCGAGCTGGATTCCACCCTAGTCTGGCAAAGCCTGATGGAGTACAGCTTTGAGCGGTGAGCAATGTCTTCCGCAACACTGGTCAGCCTCCTTTCTCCGCCTCTCCTGTGCTGGTCCCCTGCCTAAGATCCTGTCCCCACCTCTGCCCCACTGGCCAAGGCCTGCCTCCAGGTTACTCACATGTCACTTGCCTCTGCGGAGCATCCCTCGGCCCCTTTAAATGTGGCTACACCGGGGACCTCAGAACAACAGTTGGGGCCAGTCAGGCAGGACTGGCGCTGCTGCAGGAATGAATAAACCCAGAATTCTCAGGGGCTCAGAACCCCAAGGTCCGTTTCTCCTCTGCGTTCAAGTTCAATGTCCGCCATGTTGCATTAGGCATTACCATGGGGAGTGGGACTTCCTTTCTTCCTCATGAAGGGAGGAGAGGGCTGGAGAAACACCAGAGATGATGTTAAGGCAGACCTGAAAACTGGTACCTTGGCGCACGCCTGTAATACCAGCGGCTGGGGAGGCAGAGGAGGGAGGACCGCAAGTTTAAGACCAAAGGCAGTCTGCATAACTTAGTGACACCCTGTCTCAAAAAAGTAAAAAATTGGCTGAGGGTGCAGCTCAGTGGTCCAGCACTTGCAGAGCATGCAAGCATGAGGCCCTGGGTTCAACCCCCCAGTACCACCAAAAAAAAAAAAAAAAAAAAATTGGTACCTGCCCCTTCCACCTGCTTCCCAGCTCAGTTGCAAGTGAGCTTGGGAGATGCTGAGGGGCGCTGGGCTTCTCTGATGCAGGCTCAGAGAGGTCGGCTGCCTCGAGTTGGAGAGAGATCTTCCCAACAAGCAGAGCTCATGATGTGAGGGGCTTCCTGGCCCAAGAGATGTAGAGCCCGTGAGCCGAGGGAAACGAAGTTCCTTCCCCTCACTCTGCCAGAGGCCTGAGTTCAGACAGAACTCAGCTTTCTGAAAACAAGGGGCAGGGCCCTGGAAACTCCCGTTTAGCCCTGTCAATCTCCAAGCAGCTCGGTGTTCCCAGCTCTCCGGGTCTTTTGTCTCCCGAGCTCCCTTAGACTGCAGAGGTGACTTCTTTATTCTCAGGGCTGCTATTTATAACTTCCAAAGGACCCCTACTCCTTTGGCTCTGTACTGAGGCTCAGCAAAAGAGTCTGCCCTGCCCAGCAGTGCCCCCCTCCACCACCAGGCCTCTCTCCCTCAGAGCAATCCCGTAAATAAAGGATGAAAGGGCCTGTAATTATTACCATTCGACAACACAGAGACTGTCAGAACCGGGAGCCCAACAAAAGCCTTTACATAAATCACAGCTGATACAATGGCTCTTAGCTGAAGGGGAGAGGGGCTTAGCGTCTCAGCACTGCTGAAGGAAGGTCTGTGTCTGGGGGAGGCATGGCCAGAGGCAGGCGGCCCCTGGGGAAGACATGGGGCCGATGTGTGAGCGGAAGGTGTGCACAGCAGCCCGCTGGCCCAGACGGAGGCCATGGAACAGAACTCCAGTGAAAATCCAGGGGCACCCTAGAGATGGGGCACTTCCGCTGTGCTGGGGGGCCCCGGATGTTTAGGACCGTGTGGATTGTGCTGTGCCAGCCCGTTACAGTCCAGTTGCTCCCCTGTGAGGATGCGCTGGCCCGCAGTGGTGCTGAGCAAGGGCAGCCATAGCTGGGGAGCGGCCAGCACATCATGGAGAGGTTCTGGGCTCTGGGCTCCAACAGAAGGGAGGTGGGAGAGTGCGGGGCTGCGACGGGGGCTTCCCAAAGGCCGGTGGGCCTGGAGGAAAGGTCGTTTTCTGACAGGCAGAGAGGAGAGTGGGATTCTCTTGGGGAAAAGCGCTGGTGGCTGAACCAGGTTACGTTTCTGGAGACTGTCCACACAAGGGGAATTCCTCAGTGACTCTGTTGAGATGCCCTGTCCCCAAAGGACAGAGACATCTCTCAGGAGGTGGTAAGTTCCAGAAAAGCAAGGAGATTGGGAAGAGAGTTTATGTCTTTGGGCACAATGATTGCTTTTGAATAAGCCACTTCTGGACCCCTGGTAGCTGTTCTCGCGTACTATGCACGGCCCAGCTCTTGCAGCTTCTTTCTCTGAAGATGAATAGACACTTTCCTTAAGACGTGTAGAGGATGAAGCGGAGGTGGAGGCAGGAATAGCGGGCCTTACACAGGGGACCAGTGCAGCCAGCACCTGCTGGAGCTGTGCTGACAGGCAGTGGCTCTGGGGTCCACCCTTCTGGGGTTGAACCCCCGCCCCATGGTCCCAGCTTCCCAGTCTGGGATGGGTCATTCAGCCTTTCAGGGCTTCAATCACACCAGCGTATTAATGGGGTCATGAAGACAAAAAGACACTCAGAATGACGCACCGCCTGCCTCTAGTCCCTTGAGGTGGCATTGGTCCTGGTTTAGAGTGCCAGGATAGCCAGCACGGTTGATAAGGCCCAGCCGCGTCTGTGTGCTAATCTCATCCAAAAGCGAGAGAGGGTCATTTCATGTCTCCTTTAAAAGATGAGAAAACTGAGGCTCAAAGAGGGAAACCAAATGGGTCCCAGCTCCTCCAGGCAGGCTGGCAGAGCCAAGTCCTTCCCATACTAGGGGGCTCTGCCCCTGTGGTGCTAGAGTGGTGAACCCAGAGCTCTGAACCACTCCAGAGTTCCCAGGGGACCTTACGGGCAGTCTGAGGACCTCGCCCACAGGCAGCCCAGAAGCAAGTCAGACCCGACCCTTTCCCAAGAAAAGAGGCTGAGCTCCTTCCTCAAGAGCTGGGGTCTCCTGCTCGGCTCCCCTCAGCCCAGTGGTGCTAGAGGCAGGGGAACTGCCGTTCTGGGGATGGCATGGTCTCCACTCATCGAGGTGGGCCTGCTTGGCCTCATCCTCCCTCACCTGGGGCCTGCTCCACAGTTTTCCTCCCTGATGCCCTCTAGGAAATACCACAAGGGACACTAGATGAAGGGTGCCCTCTAGACTTGTAAATCCCAGGGCCATTTCCAACAGGCCATAGCACAGCATTCAGAATTAAAGCAAGACCAGCGGGGTGCATGGTAGCTCCCCAACAACACATTCCCTACATCCCAGGGAATGATCTGGGGAAGATGGTGACCTCAGTGTGTGTGTGTGTGCGTGTGCGTGTGTGCGCACGCGTGTGTGCACGTGTGTATGTGTGTAGCATGCAGGGAATCTTTCATGAGAACAGAGTTGTTAGGGGAAGGGGCAATGGAAAAAATGAGGGGGCTCCAGGTGGGCTCAAGAAGCCATGGGAGGGAGATGCAGGGGCTGATGAAAGCTAACAAGGGTCAGACTCCAGAAATAACAGAGAGATAGTCACCCCACTTACGTGGCAGGGGGAGCCCTGCCACTGCAGCTGGGAGATGGGCAGGCTGCAGTAGCAAGTGGTAGTGTCCTGGGCACTGCCATGCTGGGAGCTGTCACTGCGCTGGTCTTTAGGGATTCTCACCTGGGATGTTGTCCTTGCAGAGACTGTACCCTGGGCAGGAGGCGCAGTGTTTTTCAAGCTGTGGCTGTGACTCACTCATGGGTCCTGATGCCAATTTGGCATGTCAAGATTTCCATTTAAAATCTGGGTGCAGTGGCACATGCCTGTAATCCCAGGGGCTAGGGAGGTGGAGGCAGGAGGATCTCAAGTTCGAGACCAGAGGCAGTCTGCGTAATTTATCGAGACCCTGTCTCAAAAAGTAAAAACATGGGCTGAGGGTGCAGCTCAGTGGTCCAGCACTTGCAAAGCATGCAAGTGCAAGGCCTTGGGTTCAACCCCTAGTACCACAAAAAAAGAAAAAGAAAAAAAAAAAAAAGATTTGCACTTAAAAATATGTGGCCCAGAATAGTGCTGCATACCTATAATCTCAGCACTTGGGAGGTTGAGGCAGTAATATCTTGAATTCAAGCCCCAGGCTACATAGTGAGTTCAAGGCCAGACTGGGCTACATAGCAAGAATCTGTTTCAAAAAAAATTATGTGTATATATATGTATACATAAATATACACACATATGTGTATATACATTATGTATATATATACACACATATATACATATGCCAGGTCCTTCTCCCATTTTTGCGGTGCTGGGAATTGAACACGGGACCTCAGAGACTGCAGCGCAGCGCTCTACCAACTGAGCTAAATCCCAGCCCCCAACAACAACAACATATATACACACATATGTATATATACATTATGTATATACATACACACATATATACATATATACATTATGTATATATACAATTATGTGTATATATATTCCATATATATATGGAATAGTATGTAATAGGATCATAATTGTTGTTGCTGTTAGGTGCCATCGAGTCGGTATCCAACTCATAGCAACCCTACGTACAACAGATGAAACACTATTATCAGTGCTTCTCTGCTACTCATAGGGTTTTCGATGGCAGATTGTTTTTGGGGAGTGGGTTGTCCGGTCCTTCTCCCAAGCCTACAGCACTTGGTGTTTCCAGGTGGCCTCCCAACCAAGTACTAACCAGGCCCGACCTTAGTTAGCTTCCAAGATCTGATGGGATCGGGCGCCACACTGCTATGGCTGCAGGCGATAGGATCATAACTAGAGTGCCTTGAATATAGTAAAGTATCTATTTCTGTAAACTCTTGTGTACAATGGGATATGCTGTAAAGTATATTTCTATTGTAAGATTAAGGACGCCTGCAGCCATAGCCCTGTGGCATATGATCCTATCAGATCTCGGAAGCTAAGCAGGGTTGGGCCTGGTTAGTACCTGGATGGGAGACCGCCTGGGAACACCAGAAGCTGTAGGCTTAGGAGAAGGACCTGGCAACCCCTTCCCAAAAATCAATCTGCCATTGAAAACCCTATGAACAGCAGAGAAGCACTGACAATAGTGTTTCGCCTGTTGTACAGAGGGTCGCTCTGAGTCGGATACCGACTCGATGGCACCTAACAACAACAACAACAAGATTAAGGACATGCTTGAAAACTCTCCTGGGCCCTTTCAGTCTCTAGAGTAGACTCCACCCTCTACTCAGGCAGTCTGCAGTTTCAGGGGCTGCTGGGGAGCCTGCACACATTGTTCACTCTTCAACCTCCACTTCCACATCTGCCAGATAAGGCCCAGAATGTGGGCTGGACAAGGCCCCCCTGAGGTCACATGAGACAGAGCGCATGAAGGATGATTTGCCCGTGGAGCAGGCTCAGTGAAGACTTGCTGGCCTCTTCTTACTCCTCAATCTGCAGTTTCACGGTGGTGCAGATCAGGATCCTGTGACGGGGGCCACCACTGCCCTTCCATGGCAGCTCTATGGGTGCTAGGCTGCTCTGTAGATTGCTCTATCCCAGGTCTTTGCACCCTGTCCCTGCTGAATTTAAGGTCAACCTCCCGTTTCCATATGGGGACCGGAGATGCTGTGGGGCGGGCACTACCCATCCTCCTGCCTCCAGTGCATCAAGCTGGACCTCAGACTCCCTGAAAGGTCCCCTGGGAACTCTGGAGTGGTTCAGAGCTCCGGGTTCACCACCCCAGCACCACAGGGGCAGAGCCCCCTCGTATGGGAAGGACTTGGCTCTGCCAGCCTGCCTGGAGGAGCTGGGACCCATTTAGTTTCCCTCTTTGAGCCTCAGTCTTCTCATCTTTTAAAGGAGACATGAAATGACCCCCTCTCGCTTTTGGATGAGATCAACCATGTTCACCGTCCTGGTGCTGAGGCTTGGTGTGGGGAGGGAGACGGGATGAATACAGCAGGACATCTGTCCGGCCGTCTGTCCTTGAAGCTGCGTGGGTGACTGGACCACCCTCCGCTCGCCTGTTCTCTCCTCCTCACACCACCTGACAGACTTACACAGAAAGCCAGCGCGGCCGGCCCTGCCCCCTGAGTCGGTGGCACGGGGGAAGATGAGGGAATTAACTTCTGGCCTGCTGACAGTGGCGCAGCCTGCCAAAGCCGCCCGGGTAATTTGGTTCCTTTCCTTTGTTGACTTGGTGCCAGCGCACAAGAGCGGATTAAGCAGGGAAATTCTGCATGGAGAACTTCTCCCCCTTGGCGCTCCGATCCCATTGTCTTCCGAGAGTGACAGCCGCCGGTGGTGCCAACGCACACCGCTCTGCTGGCACGTCCCCAGAACAGATCAGCTTCCCGTTCCTGAAAAGAGGGATTTGTTAAGGAACTGGGGTTAATAGAAAGGAGAGGCAGGAGAGGACCAGGCGGTGGAGTAAAAGTTATGCCTGGCTTGTTAAAGCAGTGAGGTTTGCTAACGCTAATGCCGACGCCTGTAGGGGAACGGGGGGCGATGGTGCTCTCGAACTCAACCTCTCCTGGGGAAGATTTCAAGTCTACCCACCCTCACAGAGCACCTAGGGGTGCTGGTCACTGTGTGGGTGCAGATAGGTAGGATGGAGATGAGCAACCAGCTTCCTTAACAGACATGCATTAAGGAGTCCCTGTCCTCAGAATACAGACAAGTACACAAAACCGGGATAATGATAGCAACAACAATATTTGTTGGGGCTGGGATTTAGCTCAGTTGAGAGGGTGCCACACTGCACTCTTTGAGGACCCGGGTTTGATCCTCAGCACCGCAAAAACGGGAGAAGGATGTGACCGTCCATTCCTGAAGCAATTAGCCATTGAAAACCCTATGGGGGACCCTATGAGTCGGACCCAATTTGATGGCACCTAACAACGTTTGTTGAGTGTTTATTAAAAGCACCCAGGGGGCCGGGCGTGGTAATCCCAGCGCTGTAATCCCAGTGGCTCAGGAGGCGGAGACGGGAGGATCGCAAGTTCGAGACCAGAGGCAGTCTGCATAACTTAGCTAGACCCTGTCTCAAAAAGTAAAAACATAGAGGAGGGTAAGGGGTAACCTAGATGTATAATGCTTATCAAATTGCATATATGAAACTTGTCACAACGAAAAGCATGTCAAAATGAATCACATTATGATGTACATTAAAAATTTCTAATAAAAAAAAACAAAAACAAAAAAAAGAAAACAAAAGTAAACAACAACAACAACAACAACAACAAAGTAAAAACAATGGGCTGAGGTGCAGCTCAGTGGTCCAGCACTTGCAGAGCATGCAGGCGCGAGGCCCTGGGTTCAACCCCCAGTACCACAAAAAAAAAAAAAAAAAAAAGCACCCATGGGCTGTTCTAAGTACTTCAATTATGTCAAGCAATTTAATGATTCTAATAACCCTATGAGGTCTGTGTGCTTGCTATTAGAGGGGTGCAGCCTAGGCATAATAGTGACAGGCTGTCAGTATTAATAACTGCTCTCTGGCAAAATAAATAAATAACAAATCAATAAAAATTAGCCCTGAAAAGTGCAGCATTTGCCAATTCCCATGATGTGCGACACCAAGCCTCATGTCCAATGTCAGGGTCCCACAGGGACGTCACTGGGTGGGAGATTGGGAAGAGACCCCCCAGGGGGCCTGTGAGCTGGCTGCAGCACATTAACGGATGTTAAGACGCTTGTCCAACCTCATGCAGGAAGTGGCACAGTCAAGACTTCAACCCACGTCCCTTGGTGCCTCAGCTCCTTCTCTCAACCACTGTGCTACCCAGCCTGCGACAGCAAGAGAGTGGACTAGAGCTAGAGGGCGCTGTTCCAAAGGGTCGTGAGGTGATGTGGGGTGCCCAGCAGCTTGCAGCCTGACCTCACCAGCAGCCCTCTGGGACCCCATCCTGCTTTGCCCTCTTGACAAGCCATCGAGCCCAACGACTTTTGGTTAGTGATCTGCATCCACCACAACATATTTTCAGATGCAGAACATGCAGTGTGGACCACTGTTTAGTACCACACACAAACACTTCTGTAAGGACTCCTGAGGTCTTTAATCCTCTTGTTGCCCATCATTTTCATCTCATCAGTAAGCATGTTTGTGCAAAACACAGTTAAAGTTCTCCAGCACGAGAATAAGCATACAGAGTCCCATGGCTGCCGACTTCCCCTTCTGTGTACCCTGCACTTCCCTTCTCAAACCCAGGCTTCAGAACCAAGTCCCGCTAGCAGTCCTCAGGGGCTCCTGCCAGTACCAGTCAAGTCCAGGCCTTTGAGTCTGCCAAACTCTTATGCTGACACTGCATCCTTTGATGACTGCCATGGAAGCGTTGGGCTTCTCAGATGCCAGGGCCCTGGGCCACCGCTGCTGTGTGGTACACGACTTGTCTCACTTTTTGAGGTGTCTGCTCGAGCCCGCATGCACCAGCTTTTGGGCGTCCGAGTGTCCCAACCATGGTGTTTGCCGGTTGTGGTGGTGCACGCCGATAATCAACGAGGTGCGGGAGGATGAGACAGGACCATCGTGAGTTCAAGGACAGCCTGGGCAACACTTTCGGGAGAAAGACCTGGCAGCCCACTCCCCCAAAACAATTATCCATTGGAAACCCTATGACTGGAAGAGAAGCAATAACAATAGTGCTGGGCATAGCACAGTGTTGGGGAGTGTTACATCTGTTGTACATAGGGTCACTATGAGTCAGGCCTGAGTCAATGGCACCTAACAATAACAACAACAACAACAACTTCTTATGCATGTGTTGATCCTACTGTGTGGTAGACAGGCTATCTATCAACACAAGTATGACCATCCCTGGTTCGTTCCTGTGACCATTCATTTATGTAATTGATCAGTCATCATTGAGCATTTATTATATGCTGGCTAGTGGAGACAAAGGTAATTATGTCACAGACTGGCCTTTGAGGACCTGTGTCCCAGGCAAATATGCCTGTTTGTTCTTGCCAACACATTTTCATTCCCCTGTTTTTCATGTATGCTATTTCCTCCACCTTAAGGCCAACCCCTCTTAGCTTCCGAGATCTGATGGGATTGGATGCCACAGTGGTAGGACTGCAGGCCAAGATATCGTTGTTGTTATTGTTGGATGCCGTCCAGTCAGTATCTGACTCATAGCGACCCTCTTAGGGTTTTCAATGGCTGAGTGTTTCGGGATTGCCTTGGCAGTGGACTGCCACGTCCTTCTCCCATTTTTGCGGTGCTGGGAATCAAACTCAGACCTCAGAGACTGCAGTGCAGCGCTCTACCAACTGAGCTAAATCCCAGCCCAAGGTATCATAGAGGAAAGCAAATAGCTCTTCATTACTAGGTAAATTTCAGTTATCTGGAAAATTTACCTACATGCAGTGTCTCATTTCACATCTTAGAGCAGCGGTAAGCTATGGCTGTATAAGCCGTATGTCTTGGTTGGCAGGGAGCAGTACAGATTTCCTCTTCTTGTCCCTGCACAACTATTATTAGTGACTCCTTTTATTCTTGAGTGTGTTCTGGTTTTGGCAATAAATTATATGGTCTTCCTATACATAAAGCTTAGTAGTTTGGTTTGAATTGTAGCTTTAATATTCCAAGAGCAGTTTGTGATTATTAGTGAGTCCTACATAGCGTGTCACCAATTTATGGATGCAGAATCCTGGGCACCTCAAGGCTGCTTGCGAGAGAGCGAGCCCCCAGAGAACCGTCACAGCTGCCCAGTGATCCCTTCTCTGCTGCCAGGGAGAGATTATTTATTCATAAATCCAACGATGCATCCTTGAAAATATCAAGAAAACAAAAGGAGCTTGAAGAAGCAGGTTGGCCCATTTTGCCAAAAATAGAAGCTGCAAGCAGCCTTGGGATTGGAGAGGCAGAAAATGTTGATGGAGTGTTGCAGGCCAAACGCAGGTCACTCCAGGCATTTTGCATAAAATTCCACTTTCGATCTCCCTGCGTCAACTTGTCATTAGGGAAATTGCCTAAAAGTATTAAATGGACCATAAAATTGTCCATTTGGGGATCGCAAAACTTCCCCCAAAATGTGCTTTGCCAATTTTGGATACTCAAAACGGTTTCAATACTCTTTTGCTGTTCAAGTCCCATTCCTTGGGGCTAATGGGGATAAAAATGACTCCAAAGAAAGGTGTATGGGGACCACGCATGCCCCAGGCTGTGGAGAGAGCTTTTCAGTGGCCCTAAATGACATCATAGCGCCTGCCTTCTATTGCACATCTTTGTAGAAGCAGGTGTGACAGATGAGGTGTCCTGGATTGTTGCTGAGGCCCAGTTTCCATCTATGCCTTGTTCCATGGCAGTTGTTTCTTATCAGGGTTCCTGTCTCACCTGTCCTCTCACAGTTCATTCTCTCCACTGCAGCCTGGGAGACCTTTCTGGAACGGGGAGACCCAGGCCAGAGTCTTGCTTCCAACACAGCAGTCTCACTACTCAAAGAAATAATGTTGAAGGGCCACGCCGCCAAGGCCTGCACAAGGGGACATTTGGATTTCTTTCTTCCTTCACTTTTCGGTATGACATTTCTCCTGTAGTGTGCATTCAAGTTAAAATGGAAACAGAGACACACACCAGAATCAAATGCAGCTTCTCTAGCCATACCAGATGGCATCAGCGGGCACTGGTAAAATATCACTTTGGACTTCAGAACAAATGGATTTAAGAACAAACTCTAATTTTCTGTAATTAGAGGAGCTTCTTTTCCTTCACTTTTCCCATCTGTCCATGTATCTATCCACTCACCAACCCATCCATTCTTTCAACAGCTAATCGCTTCCTTATCCTGTGCCAGACACTTGAGCTGTGTGGTGGTGACACTTTAGAGGACAACAGTCTTTGGCCTTGTGAAACATAGAATCGAATAGGAAACCGTGGTTACTCCACAAACGTGCTTGCCAATTGCCCATGACCACACGCTGTCCTTCAGCTAGAATGTCATTACGGGTGTTCTCTATCTAGAGAATGCTTCATCAAAATGAAGACCTAGCTTAAGCCTTTCTTTCGAAGGCCAAATACATCTGGAGGATGGGGACTCACACAGATGCATAAAAAATCTCATGGACTCAGGCAGGCCCCCCCAAATCCTGTTTCTTCTTCACGACCCAAAAGAGCTTAAAGACTCACTTAGTTTTTCAGGGCCTCAGTTTCTTAAACTATAAAATGACAAGAAGAGTCGTTGCTTAGCTCATCTCACAGATGCCTTGTGAGATTCAAGAAACGTTTAGATGCTTTCAACGATTTGCGTTCTGCTGATTTCACTCATTCCGCGCACACTTGCTAAGAGCTTGCTCTGTGGGCCAGAGTCTGAGTCAGTGCTGGGCTCCAGAGTCAAGCAGACCCTTCCCACAATGAGCGCCTAGCTGAGCAAGGGCAATAGTCACGGAACAGCTGTGAGGTAAGCAATGGAAGAAGCCAGCCTAGTGCAGAGGATGGGCTCAAATGGAAAAGCCGTGTGATTTAAAACGACTGGACCAAACCCTCATAGTGTACTTGCTCTGCCCTCTGCACTGTTCTAAGAGCATTGACTGCATTAGCCCACTTAATTTTCATCTTTATTATCCTTCTTCGAAGTAGGTATATTTATTATCTTCAGCAGACAGAAGAGGGAAATTGCAGCCCAGGGTGGCACTGGCTGGAAGTGGTGGAGGCAGGATGTCGAAGCTCTAAGGCCTTTATAAATCAAGGGCACTGTGGGGGTGAGTGGACACCCCCATGGCTGGGGTGGCGAGTGAGGCTGCTGGGAGGACCACAGCAGACAAAGGGGAGCAGGAGGGAGCAGGTCAACTTCCTCAGGACATGCAGGCTGGCTGAGGAGGCTGCCATTCCCAAGGCTTTTTTTTTTTCCCCCGGTACTGGGGGTTGAACCCAGGGCCTTGAGCCTGCATGCTCTGCAAGTGCTGGACCACTGAATTGCACCCCCGGCCCATTTTTTTTACTTTTTGAGACAGGGTCTCACTAAGTTATGCAGACTGCCTCTGGTCTCGAACCTGCGATCCTCCCACCTCTGTCTCCCGAGCCACTGGGATTACAGTCATTTGCCATCGCACCCGACCCCAAGGCTTTTCAAAGCAGGAACAGTGTGGGACAAAGCCAGGCGTTCTGGACTTTTGGGGTTTCCTCTTTTCTCGTCCTCCTTCTTACCTTGCATTCCTGAGGACCCGGCTCTGGCATGCTCCTGAGCACTGACCTTGAGCGAGGCTGATTTTGAAAAATGGTTGGAAGGTAGATCAAAGTTTTGGTGTGGTTTTGGTGTGAGTCATACCATGACCGGGCTGCGGTTGTATGTTATGACCCTGGCACAGTGTGTGGAAGAAGCAGCCGTCCCATTACGGACTTCTCCACCTACTCTGCCATATGTGATAAAATTTGCTGAGAAGCCAGGGGACATCTTTTTGTCGACATGACCCTAAGAATTTAGATATTTGACATCATTCAGTCAATAATTGATTTCATTTGCCCCGTGCTGATCTTTGCTAAGTTTCCAAACTGGGTTAAATCAATGATCTCTTTTCTTGTCTCTCAAATTGCATTGCTGTAGGGAATTTTTCTTTGAAAAGCTGTTATTGACTTTTCCTAAAAGAAGAAGGGACTTGTTAGAGTCTAAATAAAATCCCTTTTCAGAGGAGCTGAGAGGTGTCCGCAGTGAGTCCACAACAACCATCATCTTGAAACTGAAGGAGTTCACAAGGTCACCCAGCCCAACTGTGCCCTGATCGGATCCAACCCCTGTGTCCCGTGAGAGCGGCAGAGGCAGAAAGCCCGCCCGCCCAGCATAGCGGCAACGGCCCTGGAGGAATGAGTGGAGGAGGGGCCTCTGGAGGAAGTCTGTGGGCTCCACTCACGAGGATTCTGCCCAGATGCGTCTGCAGCAGCACCTCTGGGGCCCTCTGCAACCGAGGCGATGCTCCATGCAGCAGCCACACAGAATGGTACCGTTTTAGCTTTGCATACAGCCGAGGAAGCATGTGGTTGCTGAAATGCAGTCTGAGCTCCTGACAAGGTCACCTGTTTCTTTGTGTGACTCTATCAGAGTGTGGGGTGTATCTTCAGGACTACATCCTGATAGGGGACACCCTTTCCTAATTTGCATGAAAGCTCTCTTTTTTAGGTATATAGGGGCATTGCACCTACAGCATTAGCCCTGTGGCGCCTGATCCCTTCATATCTCCGAAGCTAAGCAGGGTTGGGCCTGGTTAGTACTTAGATGGGAGACTGCCTGGGAACACCAGGTGCTGTAGGCTTGGGAGACTGACCAGGCAACCCACTCACCCAAATCAATCTGCCACTGAAAACCCCATGAACAGCAGAGAAGCACTGACAATAGTGTTTCGTCTGTTATACATAGGGTCGCTATGAGTCAGATACCGACTTGAAGGCAGCTAACAACAACAACAACGGGCATTGAGGGGCTGGGATTTAGCTCAGTTGGTAGAGTGCCGCTCTGCAGTCTCTGAGGTCCTGAGTTCGATTCCCAGCACCGCAAAAATGGGAGAAGGATATGGCAATCCACACTCCCAAGGCAATCCCAAAACAATCAGCCATTGAAAACCCTATGAGGGTCGCTATGAGTCGGATACAACTCAACAGTACCTAACAACAACAACAAGAGGCATTGCTAAGAATCTCCTAATACTGTAGGTATGTTAAGGGCCCTTCTAACCGAGGGCTGCTCCTGGGGCAGCCTGTTTTGCTGTGGGTACGATGTGATTGCTGTTGTTGTTGTTAGGTGCCGTCGAGTCGGTATCTGACTCATAGCGACCCTCATAGGGTTTTCAATGGCTGAGTGCTTCGGGATTGCTTTTGGAGTGGATTGCCAGGCCCTTCTCCCATTTTTGCGGTGCTGGGAATTGAACTCTGGGCCTCAGAGACTGCAGTGCAGAGCTCTACCCACTGAGCTAAATCCCAGCCCGATGTGATTGCTACTTATACCTTTTCCTCCTCTTTTCTGTTCCCTGCAACCATGAAGCCTGCTCTGGAGCCGGAAACCCTGAGAGCATCCCATCCCTCTTCCCCTAGTGATGGCCTTCCAGGCTTGGAAACAGTCACCCTGTTCCCAGGAGTGTTGTTGTTGTCTTTAGGTGCCGCCAAGTTGGTATCCGACTCATAGCGACCCTCATAGAGTTTTCAATGGCTGACTGTTTCGGGATTGCCTTGGGAGTGGATTGCCAGGTCCTTTTCCCATTTTTGTGGTGCTCGGAATTGAAGTAGGGACCTCAGAGACTGCAGCTCAGCGCTCTACCCACTGAGCTAAATCCCGTCCCCCCCAGGAGTGTTAGGTTTCTTTGTTAGAATAACCCCAGTCCCATCAATCATTTTCTGAATCACCTGGCTTGGGTTTCTCCTTCCCATTTATAAAATCCTGCCATGTTGTTGTTTGTTGTTAGGTGCCATCAAGTTGTGTCCGACTCATAGCGACCCTCATAGGGTTTTCAATGGCTGACTGTCTTGGGATTGCCTCTGGAGTGGGTTGCCACATCCTTCTCCCATTTTTGCGGTGCTTGGAATAGAACTCAGGACCTCAGAGACTGTAGAGCAGTGCTCTACCAACTGAGCTAAATCCCAGCCCCCAAATCCTGCCATAGCTTGTATTATCCCACAGGTAGACAGTCCATCTGTCCATCCATCTATCCACTCATTCACGAGTGCATACTGCACAGCTGGCTTACTGCACATGGGTGAACATGTCTGCGTCTGACGAGATGCCCAAAGGGCATGAAGAGGGTCCATTCCTTACCAACAGGTAGCGGGGGACGGCAGAAGCCTGGGAAGTGTGGTGAGCTGGCTTCCCGTGGCTCAGGAAAGCTGCCTGGGGGGAAGGGATGGAGCCTAGACTGCATGTACCTTATGTATGTGGCAGCACAGAGACCTCACAAAGCAGCCTTCCCTGGCTCATACACCTCAGTGTCCCATGATATACTGTGCCAAATCCCAGAAGGATATCCTGCTTCCAGCTGGGGGCTTGGTGGCTGGGATTAAACCCAACTTTTCTGGCCAGGTCTTCCTTATCTCAAAGTACTGCATTCCTCACACATTGTGCAGTTATCCTGGAGAATTATAGACATGAAAGGGAAGAGAATTGGGTTGCTCTAAGGCCATGCAGAGAACTGTCTTGCCCATACTGTATGCCAAGTTTGACAGCCACTCAACAAGTCATTATTAGTGCTCACTGCATTCCAAGCTCTTCCACAGGATTTGAGGACAAGTGAAATGGAACATGTCTTATTCCATGGACCTTCATTTTCAGTCGCATCATATGGTTGTGAAAGCTGGATATTGAACAAGGGAGACAGGAAAAGAATTGATGCTTTTGAATTATGGTGCTGGAGATGTCGATTGACTATACCATGGACTGCCAAAAGAACCAACAGATCTGTCCTAGGAGAAGTGCAACCAGAGTGCTCCTTGGAAGCAAGGATGGCCAGACTGCGTCTTACATATTTTGGACATGTAGTCAGGAGAGATCAATCCCTGGAGAAAGACATCATGTTTCGGAGAGTGGCAGGTCAATGATAAAAAGGAAAACCCTCCACCAGATGGATTGACACAGTGTCTCCAACAATGGGCTTAAACATAAATAAGATCATGTACCTGGCACAGAATTGGGAAGTGTTTCTTGATCTGCTATACATAGTGTTGCTATGAGTCGACTCGCCTCGATGGCACCTAACAACAACAAGAAGTCTATTGGTCCTGAAGACAGATAACAGACAAACCAATACAAAAGTAATAACTTCAGAGAGTATTGAAAATCAAGCACTTTTGCAAAGTATTAAGGGGTACAGGGGTGAGAAGATACATTCTGTAAGTAGCTGACAGTCTAGGAGGGAGATTTACTCAATCCCATAGTTCCTGCCAGGCATGGCTTATGCTGAAGTCAAGGTCTGCCAGAGGACTGTGGTGCACAGGGTGAAGGCCCAGGCAAGGGAGGAGGGGTCACCGCCCCTAGATCAGGCCCCTTCTGCCCAGGGGCAGCAGTCTATTATCCGTCTGCTACCCAGTCAGCTTAGGGTCTTCTCACTTGTGTGAAATTACTCTGGTTTCTTATGTTGTTTGTGAGGTCACGTTGGGTAGACTTGCTTTTGAGTGTGTGATCTTTTTTTTTTGTTTGTTTGTTTAGGAGTGGAGGGGAGAATTCCAGGAGAGAGAAAAAAAAAAAAAAATACCCCATGTTGCAATTCCCATTTCAGTCTGGTGGGTCTGGGAGCCAAAAGAGTCTGCGCACTAACTACCAAGCTATGCAGGGATGGGAGATATGCGGCTCCTTCAGTCTGGTAGGCTTGGCAGGGCAAGTTCTCCACAACAATGACTTCCTATATGCCATCCACAGTATAAAAACTGTGGCCTGTGTTTTGTCTTGCTCTGTGCCCTCGGGGGCCAATTCCAGCACTGAGCTCCCTTTGAAGTTTCTGAGCCTGGATCAGCTTCACAGGCTCTGAGGCCAGATGAGAAATGGGCCCATTATTAATGGGGGCAAAGCATTTGCACCCTCTTCACTCAGTGTGGGTGGCATGGGGCTTCCGTGGGGTACCCTAGGGCTGTGTCAGACTGCTTGGAGCTCCAGTGCCAGGCTTGGCACTGGCTTCTTTTGGGATCTTTTGGCCCTGAGTGTCGGTGGACCAGTAACGACTTCCCTGTGCTTAGCTGCTGAGCGATGGGAAGTTACTGTGGACGGATGATGAGCTTTGGGGATCGTGTGTTAGCAGAGCTCATTCATTCATTGTTGAATTGATTGATTCGCTCATTCAGACACTCGCTAAGCATCCGCTCTGTGCCAGATCCTGGGTCCCTCCACTTCTCAAAGAACAAAGACCCATCAGAATCTGGTGGAGAAAATGGGTAGTTGAGCCCATGTGTATGGCAGCCCAGATAAAATCTGGGGAGTTGGAGGAAAATAATGCAGATAATTATGAACTCTCCTTGGCTGGGTGGCTCGAAAAGGTTTTTGGCGTTGGGTTAGAAAAGGCTTCACTGAGGAGGTGGTGCTGGAACTTTGTTTTAAGAGCTAACATCAGAAATGAATCGATGATGCAGGAATCCAGGGGCAGCATTATGGTCAGATACTTTCTCCTCCACTCACAAAGTCTTAGCCAAGCCTTTTGAATAGCTCGACTCTGCATGTGTTAAGGAGGGTGTTAATGACGCTATTCCATTCAGCAAACTGCCACAGAAATGGGAGAGCACCCTGGTCTGTTGTTGTTGTTGTTAGGTGCCATCCAGCCAGGATCCGACTCATAGCGACCCTGTGTACAATAGGTGAAACACTATTGTCAGGGCTTCTCTGCTGTTCATGGGGTTTTCAATGGTGGATTGTTTTTTGGGAGTGGGTGGCCCGGTCCTTCTCCCCAGTCTAGTTAGTGCAGAAACTTGAGTTTGAGGTGACTCCTCACTTCTCTCTGGGTTTTGGTTTCCTTGCCTATCAAATGAGGGATGTGGATCACTTTGACCATGTTTCCTCATTTCCTAAGAAGAGGTGGCATGGTGGATGTAGAGTGGAGAGCTGTATCCCCTGCCAGACTGCCCCTCCTCTCTGAGGCAGGTCCTCTAAGGAAAGCTGGGCGCATCACGCTTGTGATCAAATGATCTCTAAGACCCTTCCCAGGCTATCACTTGGAATCTGAGCTCAGCTTGAGTCCAAACTGCCAATTCATAGTTATGAGACCTTGAATAAGTCCCTCCTGTCTTCCTGCCTTGTTTCCCCATCTGTGGGGTGATGAGATTGAACAAGACGATCTGGCAACTCCACCCTTTCTATCCTTCCAGACCAAGACCCAAAGACCCATTCCACCCAAAGACCCAGCCACCCTGGCTGTGTAGGGGGATCTGGTTCTCAGGAAAGAAAAACGATGCTGGAGACCAGACACAGGGTGAAGTATTGACTGTGGTACTCCACGCAACTAGCATGGAAATCTTTCAAGGCCGTTATCATACTTTCACTGTATTAGAGATTAAAAAAAAAAAAAAAAAGCTTCAGGAGGTTAAAAGCTGGTCAGAATTCTCCAGGGCACTAGAGAGGAACAGGAGAGCAGCAGCAGCCTCTGCCTCTCCGGCTGGGGTTGTTGCTGCTTCCATTCCAAATCCTTGGGTTCCTGACTGTGTGTCCCTTTTCTCTGGAGTGTCTGGTCAACACAGTGGGCTGCTGCACGGGATGTGCAATCCTTGGCTAGCCCTGGGGAGTCCCCGAGCACTGTGGTGTCCATGGGACCTGCTGGCCCACTGTGGACCTTGCTGTACCACCAGGCTACTCATCCAAGAAAAGCGAATGACCTCATGGGAGGGGTGTGTCTCCTGAGAATTGCCCGATTGGATAGGATGGAGGGGCTGTGAGACGCCAAATGGGGAGTCCTGGGCTCAGAGGAAGAGAAGACCCACTTTGACACTGGTGGGTGGCTGATGTCTAATGTGGAGGAAACAGAGGCCCCCTGTCCACCAGGAGCCATCTCTACAGTCCATTTTTGGAGCAGCAAATGTTATCTAGGTGTCTAAGAGGAGGACGGGCTGGGATTTAGCTCAGTTGGTAGGGCGCCGCTCTTCAGTCTCTGAGGTCCTGAGTTCAATTCCCAGCACCGCAAAAATGGGAGAAGGATGTGGCAACCCACTCCCAAGGCAATCCTGAAACAGCCATTGAAAACCCTAGGAGGGTCACTATGAGTAGGACATGACTTGCCGGCACCTAACAATAACAGCAAGGGGAGGAGATGCAGCTTCAACTAGAAAAGGCCTCTGAGGGGCTGGAAAACTCCCTGCTGTGCACATGTGCCCTTGGGTGTGTTCACACATGGTGCAGGAGTGCATCTGTGTGGCCAGTGTGCACAGACGTGCCTGAGGAGTGTTTGTGTAAATGCGTGTGTGTGAAGGAGGTCTCAGGCTGGGTGCATACACCTCTGCAGATGTATAAGGAGGATCAGTGTGTGTTGTCCATGGGTTGTGGATTTGTGTGGAGCATGTGTTTACTATGGGCTGGGATTTAGCTCAGTTGGCAGAGCACTGCTCTGCAGTCTCTGAGGTCCCGAGTTCGATTCCCAGCACCACAAAATGGGAGAAGGACCTGGCAATCCACTCCCAAGGCAATCCCCAAACAGTCAGCTATTGAAAACCCTATGAGGGTCGCTATGAGTCGGATACTGACTTGATGGCACCTAACAACAATGTGTTTACTAGGGAAATATGTCTTCATATCTTGAGCATACAAATACATCCATTATGGAGGCACTGATGTTTGGGAGTAGCGACCTCATTTATATTTGTTGTTGTTGTTGTTAGGTGCCGTCGAGTCGGTATCTGACTCACAGCAACCCTGAGTACAATAGGGGAAACACTATTAATGCTTCTCTGCTGTTCATAGGGTTTTCAATGGCAGATTGATGTTTGGGAGTGGGTTGCTGGGGCCTTCTCCCAAGCCTGCAGCTCCTGGTGTTTCCAGGCAGTCTCCCATCCAAGTACTAACCAGGTCAGACCCTGCTTAGCTTTGGAGATCTGACAGGATCAGATGCCACAGGGCTACAGCTGCAGGCTTCTTTATATTCATTATGAGCACCTTTTTTTTTTTTTTTTTTTTTAATCTCCTGAGTAATGAATAGTTCTTTTGGCCACCCCCACAGGCCCTGCCTGGAGGAGAAGCTAGGCTGTCTGGAACAGGCTGGCTGTTTGGGCCATGAGAAAAGCCTTGGTTTTGAAGAGAGCAAGGCCCCACCATATGAGAAGTATTTTCAACCCTCAACAGGCCAGCCTGGAGGAAGCGGTGGAGCTTGGGGTATTGGCACTGCAACACTGCAGCCTAGACCTTCAGACAGGACCAGGCATGCGGGCCACCACGGGAGCATTGGTGATACCTCTCTGGGACTGGGGAATGAGGAATCCCAGGGGACTGCTGGTCCTGAGCAACTGCGCCCAATCCCACCAGTGACCCCGGGGCCTCATCTTCTTCACCATGATCCTGGCGAGCTGGAACGGAGCGTCTTCTTCCCGCAGAGGATGGACTCTTGAGGTCACGTCTTCCCTGGCTTTGAGCTCCTCTGGGAAAGTTGCTATAAAACCACAGGGTGTGATTACCACAGGGGACACTCAGAGGGCACTGGAGCAGGGAGGCGAGCGCTCCAGTCCTCAGCCTGGGGTGTGTCCCCTGCTTACACAGTCTGCATCCAGCTCAGCCTCTGAAGCCTGAGCGAGGCCCGGGGGGCTGGACTGTCCCGCCCTCCCCGACAGAGGAGCGGTTCTGGGAGTCTGTCTTGCCTGCGTCCCGTCCAGAGGTGGCTGGGTGTCCTCCAAGGTGCTGAGGTTTGGTGGCCCCGTTCCCACTAATGGGAGGCAGCATCTTCTGTTGTATGGAACCCTGCCAGCAGGGCGGCTGTGAGGAAGCTTGGCAAACTCCTTCCTCCAGCCAAGCTTGCGCCCTTACAGCAGGCATTGATGTTAATGAGCTCCTTCGGGCCACAGGCATCCAAGGTACTTCATGCTCCTTAGTGGGTTTTCTTTTTCTTTTCTTTTCTTTTCTTTTTTTTTTTTGGCAGTTCTAGAGGATTGACCCCAGGGCTTCACGCATGCTTTGCAAGTGCTGTGCCACTGAGCTTCCCTCCCAACATTGTTGTTGTTGTTGTTAGGTGCTGTCAAGTCGGTATCCGACTCATAGCGACCCTCATAGGGTTTTCAATGGCTGACTGTTTCGGGATTGCTTTGGGAGTGGATTGCCAGGCCCTGCTCCCATTTTTGTGGTGCTGGGAATCGAACTCGGGACCTCAGAGACTGCAGTGCAGCGCTCTACCAACGGAGCTAAATCCCAGCCCCCCTCCCAACGTACTTTGTACTTTTTTAATTTTGAGATTATATTTACACACACACACACACACACACACACACACACACACTTTTTCTTTTTTCAGTACCGGAGGTTGAACTCAGGGCCTTGCACGTTCTGGGCAAGTACTCCACCCGTGAGCTGCACCCTGAGCCTCCTTTTTCCTTTGGAGGCAGGGTCTCGCTAAACTGAGCAGACCACCTTCTGGCCTCAAACTCAAGATCCTCTTGCCTCTGCCTCCTGGGTCACAGGGATTACAGGTGGGTGTCACAGCCCCTGGCCAGTGCTCCTCATTTTACGTCATCCGGAAAGTACCATAGGAGGCAGGATCAGGGTGCTGTATAGTAGACACAGAAATTGGTGTGTAGAGGAAAGGAGCTGCCCGTAGGCCACAGTCCACGGAACACGTGGAGCTTTCAGACGCAGCTTCTCTGAGCCTGGAGCACACAGGTTACTTTGCCCCTTCAGTCTGGCAAAGTCTTCCCCTGTGTGTCCCTGGTGCCTGCTCCATCTCCCCTCACTGCCTCTTCCACTCCAGCCTTTTTTCTTTTTCTTTTTTCTTTCTTTCTCTTTCTTTCTTTCTTTTTTTTTTGTTACTGGGAGTTGAACCCAAGACTTCGTGCCTGCATGCTTTGCAAGGGCTGGACCACTGAGCTGCACCCCCAGCCCATTTTTTACTTTTTTTTTTTTGAGACAGGGTCTTGCTAAGTTATGCAGACTGCCTTTGGTCTCGAACTTGCGATCCTCTCGCCTCAGCCTCCTGGGCCACTGGGATTACAGGTGTGCACCACTGTGCCCGGCGCTTCCAGCCTTTTTTCTTGTAGCCTCTTGGCCATGACATCCAAATCTACCTCTTGCTCTCCCTTACTACCCAGACAAGGGGATCAACCACCTCCATTTGACAAGCATCACCTACACTGGACAAGCACTTCGTCCCTCTCCTCTGTGTCCCCCACAGCCTGCGGTGCCTGAGATGTTTCTCATCTTCACTGCAGAGAAGTGGCTTTCCATTTTACTTCGTTTTGGTTTGTTGTTTCAAATCCCCATGTTTGTATTGTACCAGTAAAGAGATGCTGCCTTTGTTCCTGTGCTGACCTCTGGGGCAGGTACAGGTTGGGATAGGGCACCCATAAAAAAAACTATGGTACGTATACACAATGGAATACTACTCAGCAATCAAAAAAAAAAAAAAAAGAAAGAAAGAAAAAAGAAAAAAAGAAAGAAAGAATGCCATGCAGCAAAAGGTGGCTCTACACATACTGAACTCAAAGCTGCCTTGCTGGGGCGCAGTGTAGCTACACCATTTCCCTGTTAGGCTCCCCAGAGCCTCCTGTGCTTAGGACCTAGACAGCACTTCCGCTCCACCTGCGGCCATTTTAAATGGCAGAATCGCCAAGAAACAACATGAAAAACACACTATGACCGCAAAGGGGACCCAGGTTCACAGCCCGAGAGCTGAAACAAGGAGGCAGTGCAGTGCCTCATTTGACCTCAGTTGGGAACGTGTGTCACTTGCTTTCTTTACTGTCCCTTCAATGTCCATGAGTAGCCGCTGAAAGTGCCATGGGCATTCATTTGGGAGTTACAAATACATTTTGGGGAGTAAGACAATTCACAATTATGGACTCTGAATAATGGGTGTGGCTGGTGGCCAGCGAAGGCCCAGAACTGGGCTTTCCCATGAAGACAGAAGTTTGTTACAATGGCCCTGACCTGCCTAACCTTATGGAGGTACCAAGCGTGAGGCCCTCCAGCCTTTCTCCTTGGAGCCCCTTGCCTTGGCCCAGAAGCAGCCCTGACTAGCGGCTGGGGATTTACCTGCTGGTGGCCTCCCCAGGAGCTGCTCTGGGCTTTGTCCTCAGATCTTCAGAGAGCCACAGGACACCCACCTGAGGGGATGGAAGCTGGCTCAGGGGAAGTGCACGGTTCTAAGACTGCACTGGCCGGTGGGGGCGGAGCTAGGAGCAGATGCCACACCTCTGAGCAGTGTGCTGCACCTCTTTCTAATTCATCGGTGTGTCTCAAGCATTCAGTCACACAGGTGATTCCTGTGTGAAATTATTTCCATTTACAGAGAAACAAGGGCTCGGTAAAAATTGACTTGCAGGAAGAGAATGGGCGCCACAGATCTGAGTGCTAGATTTTGATTGGCTGCTGCAGTTGTCATCGACACAAATAGGCTACCCCATGAGCAGGTATGTTATTATTCTTGGAGACAGAATTTATTTCTATCCCATAAATACCCTAACAGCAGATCTGTGGCTGCCACTACCTCATCACTGCTGTTCTGGGCGAGCCTTGGTCTGTATCCTTTCACAACCATTGAATTGTCACTGCGATTTTTAGTAGAGTCACTTTTCACCGTCTTCAGTTTTTGCAAATATTTCCAAGACTCTCTGACCTCAGGTTTCCAAATCTGGCCCTCTGAGCTTAAGCTACGCCGTTGGGCTATGCCATCTGGCTTGAGATCCAGCCATCCGTACACCACAGGGACATGGGAGGCAGGATACCTGGGTAGATTTGGAATTGCCTTGCTATTTTTTCCTGGTGGCAGGACTGTGAGATTCAGGATGATTTGAACACTTTCACCTCAGAGCAGTGGCCCAAAGCTTGGGAGGCTGCTTGGAAAAACAGTTCCCCACTTCTCTGGCCTCCTTGCTTCTGCCAAATGGGAGCAGAAGCACCCTCTGGTTTCCCCCAACATTGCTATGGGGGTGACACCATTGAACAAGGTGTCTGAAAGCACCCTGGGAGTTTCAAAATGCCACGCTGTTATTTTTGTTTGTTAAACAAAAGTCTAGGTATGAGGTCTAGCAAAACTAAAGTTATCAGCATTGGAAAATGGCGAAGAGAACATAGCATCATAGCTTCACTTAAAGCAGGTTTTATTCTTTGGTTACCAAGTAAAACTCTGTATCCTAAAATGTGGCCTTGGGTATGAAGTGTTGTTATCTGGAATTTATTTTTAAGTAAGTGTGATCCTGGAATATACTTATATGTGGTAAGTATGGCTTCATGCACAAATATACACACTCATGCTTTGTGTGTATATCAATTTATAGATATCTCTCTCTTTTTTTTTCAGTGAACAAGAACTGCCAACAGGAGATATATATATCTCTAGATAGCGCTTACTTCTATGCCCATGGAAATTTTGAGCCAAAATTTCAAACACAAGGCAGCCTCTGGGAACAACATGGGGTCTTCACACAAACTTTCCTATACACATATGGCTCGAAATGTTCCAAAGAAAAGGCCTATTGTCTCCACTTGGGCCATGCAGGGAACCCACCCAAAAGCAGGAAGGTCTCACCCCAGCTTTTCTAGGGACTTGAACTCTGACCTCCTGGAAGGTACTTAATTTCTCTGCTTCAAATTCCTCCTGCTCGGACTTGTCTCCCTCACAGAGGTGGCTATTCATGCAGACCTTTCACCCTTCCCAAGAGGAAGGCCAAGCAATCACACCAAGATTTCTTCGTCTTCTTGTCTTGAACTCTTTAACTGAAATACAGCCCAGACAGTCCACGTCTGCCCTTTCAAGATGCCAGTTATCTGCAGACCTTTGGGGCAGAGAAATTGGAAAATGGAGGGACAGACAGCAGCTTGAGGAGAAGGCACTCCTGCCTGTTTTCAATAACCCCAGAGGAGGCTCGGTGCCGAAATGGAGGAATTTCCTCCACCATCCTCTGTCCCAGAATGATCCCTTTTACAAACCTGCCTAAGAAAACACGGGGGAGGACGCGGAGCGCTCCCTGCCCTCCTGGCCCTGCCATTTATCCAATTTACACTGATCAGACCCACATTGGCGAATGAAAGCCCCTCTTTCCTTCTGTTTGTATGAGTTACTCACGGGGGCAATTTGAACGGATTGGATTTCCCCTTGGAAATGCTGGTATTTCCATGATTTGAAAAGTCTGGCTCAATTAGAATAATCTTCAGGCACTTCCTCTCCTTTTATGCAGGTAAATCATGGATAATTTAAAAGCAAAAGAACCTTTCGGACCATTGGGCCAGCCGCTTTCATCTCGCCCTCGTAATTGCCCCTCCATCGCGGGACCTCCGTGGTGAGTTTGGGAGGCTGATTAGGAGGTGCAGGGCTGGGCCGAGCAGAAGGGAGGGTCGAGGGCCACCGCACAAGGCCTCCCCTTCAAAGACACTTCCTCTGCAGCAGGTATGTTAAATACCAAACCTGAGTCGGGTTACGCTCTCAATTGATGCCATATGATCCCCAGTGCCCAGACAAAGGCAGGCCATGATTAGAAAGTTCAAGACTATGAATGCTTCTAGGGGCAAAGGGTAATCAAGTGCCTGGAGATGGTGGGGGAGACGGTAAGGGGAGCTGACAGAAGTATGTGGCACCCGCCCCCCCCCACCACGGCATGTTTGGAACCGGAGAAATTGTGCTTTTACCTTGCTGCCCACGCTTCAGTCTGGCACGGCCCGGAGGCTCGCTTTGGCAGAATGTTTTGGGGATCGGGGATTGGGGAATCACACGCAGAAGCGCTGTTTTGACTTCCAGCTCTAATTAGGCCTGTTTGCATGTTCTCTGCGACATCCACCCGGGGCAGGGGAATGTGTTGTTGTGGCTGCTACCAGGAGGGAGGCCACAGAGGGAGGTGGGACACCAGATGTTCACAGCTGGAAGAGTCCTCAGACAGACAGCAGCCTGGAGAGCCCGCTGGTTTTTTGGCTGGAGAAATTGAGGCTAATGGCTACTTAGTCTGTGAGGCCCAAGTAGTGCTAGAGCTCAGTATCTCTGCCAGCCCCTCTCCTGCACCACAGCTGCCCAGGAAGTAGTGGCAGAGGCATCCGACTTCAAACCTTGGCCTCCTCATTTGGTTCCAGCTTCCTTTGGCCCTGCCCTGGCCTGCTCTTGCCTCTCCAGCCCATAGGAACACTAGAGACAGATCTAAGACTCAATCCAGAGTTGGGGACCCCTGAGGATCCCCACAAAGAGCTAGGCAGGAATGGGTGGAGGTCCGTGGAATAGGTAAGCGACATGTTGTAGGCGTGTTCAGGAGTGGCATCCTGGGTAGGGGGTGGGGCAGGACTGTGCCAGGATCCTATGGCTGGAGTTCTAGCTCTGCCCTGCGATGACTCAGATGCCACTGTGGAGAGATCTCTTACCCACCTCGGGTCTCAGTTTTGCCTTCTGTAAAGTTGTGGGGGTACAGTTGGCCATCTGGAAAGGATCCTGCGAGTCCTCAAGTTCAGAGTCACTTGCAGGGTATGTGCAATTGACCTGCAGCTTTAGCAAGAGCCCAAGGCGACTCCCCATGGAGAGGCTGCAGACTCCCAGGGAGTCCTCCTTCTGTGAAGCAAAACCTGGATACCAAGAGTCAGTGGCAAATGGCAGGCAGAGGGCAGAGCCACAGCTAGCCTGGTGCGGACACAGAGTCCCCGAGGACAGAGCCCACAGCAGAGGGAATGTGGGAGAGGCCTGCCCTGGGGGAGCCCATGGCAGAGAACAGGACCAATGGAAAGTGGGATTCAGTGGAAACACATCCTGTAAGCGTTTATTGGGCAACCTGTGGAGTACCTGCTACGCCGCAGTTCCTGTTCCGAAAGTCAAAAGGACGTGCTGTCATGCTTTCTAAACTCCTGCCTCGTCCACGAAAATGCTACAATCCAGTGTGTAAGTTTTGGCCTCTTGTTTGGTTTTGCTTTGATTCTTTGACTGCTTCATGGATGTCCACCGCTGCACCAGTCACAAAAGAAGACTTCCAGAGCCGCTTCAGAAAGTGGAAAGAATGATGGGATTAGGGGTGTTTAATACCAGGGGGAGTATTTTTTTTGGGGGGGGGAATGTGTCCTTTAGTGTAATACATTTAAAAAATTAAACATTCACCGTATTTTTTTGGTTACGCCAGGTAAATGGAATTGTGCTTGAAAGCAGGTCCCGAGATGACTCATTTCAAAGCGGAAGAAGCTCAAGGGTCTGAAAGCTTCACACACAAGGGTCACAAATCCTTCCTGTGGGATGGTGGTGGGCTTATTTGTTTGGTTTCCTCCTTAAAAAGCACGGGCGAAAGCACACATAATAATCCCAGCTGACCTTCACTGAGCATGTCCTGATTCTTGGGTGCTGTTCTAAGCACATGGATACAAGTGCGACTGTCACTATCACCACAGTTCTCTGAGTTAGTTGCTACCATTATCTCCATTTTACAAATGAAGAAACTGAGACCCAGAGAGGCCAAGTGACTTGCCCAAGGCCACATATCTCATGGCAGAACCACGGTTCATGTCCGGGCAGGTGGTTTGCTATCAGAGCACGTGCTGGGGGCCGCTCTGGGCACTCTGAGGGCCCAACTGAGTCCTGGCACACAGCAGGTGCTGAAAAGTAATTGTCTATGCCTGGCTGTTCATTTATAGCCCTGGGCCCTGAGGGTGTAGGTGCTGGAAAGAAACATCAGCCTCTTGTGGAGAACCTGCAGAGAGGTCTCAAGACCACCAATTTAGGGGAAGACTGCCATTTCCCCATCACCTGGGAGCCAGGCCACTGGAGAAGTCCACAGCAGCCTTGAAACAAACAAACAAAAATAACCCCATGGTGTGTCCCGCTGTCTTGGAGGAGGAATTTTCAGAGCGCTGGCACCCCGAGACAGTTCTCAAGGGCAGCCCCACGCCTGCATGCTCCTAATTAAGTTGAAAGAGACTCTAGGCCCCTGGGTGCTCCTTTCTCCAGGAAGCACTAGAAAAATGCAGAGGTAAAGAAGTTCAAGTTTTGGGTATCTGCTGCCCTTGGTTCTGCTCAGGAATTCTTTAGCTGATTACACGGCTCTCATTTCAACAACACCAGCTTTGTGTCCTGGCTATGGGAAGACTCCTCTCTGTCACTGCCGCCGCCCGAGGGTCACCCTGCCGGGAGAACGCATCTGGAAAGAAGTGTTGCCCCCAGATCTGGAGCACGCCGGGGGAAACGCTTTCTTCAGGAATTCTCGGCCTTTTCTTTCTTTCTCCTTTTTCCTTTTTGTAACATGGGGCCACGGTTATGACAGGGCCCCTCTGTTCTTAGAAATCCCTGGAATTATAAGAAGGAAAAAAACTCCTATACAAAGGTCAGATCATCATAAAAGAAAAAAAAAAAGCTAAGCATGGTATTATTATAGATGGTCTAGAAAATGCATGTAATAGTTCTGACAACGTAAAAAGAAAGTTCACTGAAGGAAAAGTTTCTATCTTAAACAGAACTGGAACCCAAGGATATATAGAAAAATATTACCATAAAAAGACAAGTAAATGGTAGAGAAGTCTTTGATGGGGGGTGGGTGGGATGGGGGGAAGACGTGTACAAGAGGGTAAGGGAGACCTATATAAATAATGTACAACAAAATGCATATATGGAAATGTCACAATGAATAGCATGTCAGAATGAATCACATTAAGATGTACATGAAAAATTTCCAAAAGAAAAAAAAAAAAGAAAGAAATCCCTGGAATGAAATGGAGTTGAAAGGCATCGGCAGAGAAGGAACGCGTCTGCCTCCTCTCCGAGCCCTGGTGGCGGGCGGCACGGTAGGCAATGCAGACACCACAGAGGCCGAGACGCCCTCCACACTGCACTGTTCATGCCGTGCCTCTCCAGCCCTGGGCAAAGGCTGCCCGTGCTCCCCTGGATCCTTCCCGCAGGGCAGGTGTTGCCCAAGCACTGAGTGTTTTGCAAAAGTAGACTGCAGTTAGTCCCAAAGGCTGCCCAAAGCTGGTCTGCACAAGTGCCCTCATGTCCCTCCTCAATGTCGGCCTTTCCCACGCTCTCACAATCCCTGTGTTCACAGGGCCAGCCTCCTAAGATGACTGTGTGATCTTTCTCTTTGGGAGACATCAGTCGGATCGCTGAGTTCAAGTCTCAGAAGAAAAGGGATATTTGCTTCCTGTGCTAGGCCCCGGATGAGGTCCAGGGAGTGGGTGGATCTGAGATGCGTAACAACATCAAACATTTAGCTAGCGTTGACCTTCATGTCAGTCATCATGTTTAACCTGCATTATCTTATTCATCCGTTGCCGGGGCCTTGTGATGTTGTTTTTAGGTGCCGTCAAGTCGGTATCTGACTCATAGCGACCCTATGTACAACAGGGGAAACACTATTGTCAGTGCTTCTCTGCTGTTCATAGGGTTTTCAATGGCAGATTGATTTTTAGGAGGGGGTTGCCAGGTCCTTCTCCCAAGCCTACCGCACCTGGTGTTCCCAGGCGGTCTCCCATCCAGGTACTAACCAGGCCCAACCCTGCTTAGCTTCCGAGATCTGACGGGATCAGATGCCACAGGGCTATGGCTGCAGGCGGGGCCTTCTGAGGGCTACTTTTAAACAAATGAGCAAACAAATGCTGAGGAAGGTAACGGAGCCCTTGGCCCACATTTGGAAGTGGTCAAACTGGGGTTCAAAACCAGGCCCGCCTGAGAAACCAGTAGGTGCCCAGTCCAAGAAGCTGGGAACATGAGAACAAGAGAGACCACAGATGCAGCCCTAGTCCCAGGAGAAGGCCTGGAGCTGCTGGTGTGAGTCCATGTGCAAAGGTGGAGGAAGCTGGAATCCGAGGACCATGGCTGAGGGCAGCAGCAACCAATGCACCCAGTCAGGAAGAATGGACCTTGCGAGAACTGGCTACCTTCCTCCTTCTTCTGCTTTTGTTGCAGCTAGGCCCCCGGCCTGTTGGATGGTGCTGCCCACATTCAGGGAAGCTCTTCTCCCTTACTGGCTGACCCATATGCCTATCATCTCTGGAAATACCTTCATGGAGATACCCCAAAATGTGCTTTATGAATCTCTTAGCCATCTTTCAATCCATTTGAAAATCATGATTTACCGTCATAGAGAGGAAATAATCAGCACAGGCTAACAGAGGGAAGAGACTACTGTCCTAGGAGCCAGAGAAATAGTTTTAAGTTGGTGCTGTGATCAGTAGGGTCAAATGCAAGGGCAAGATCAGGGAAGATCAGGCCCACCTGAGGTTTATCTCTCATGCATATTTTCTCTGTAAGCCTGTTGAAGTCTTTTTGTGCTTAGAACCACTAGACAGCACCTCATTGTATTTTTTTTTTTTTTTGGGTGGGGTCTGCATTTGAAACAGTTACTCATCAATAAAAAACAGAAAATGTGAAAAATGAGATGCCATTTCCTACAAAGTAGACACTTGCTTACAGTATGAGAGCTGAAGCAAGAAATCAGAGGGAAAAGGAGTGTCATCAACTCCAGTTTTTTAGCCTGCTATGTACCTCCAGGAATGACTGAGTATTTGGCTGTTGTTGTTGTTTGTTGCCCTTGAGTCGTGTCCAACTCATAGCAACCCTCATAGGGTTTTCAATGATTGACTGTTTCAGGATTGCCTTGGGAGTGGATTGCCAGGCCCTTCTCCCATTTTTGTGGTGCTGGGAATCAAACTTGGGACTTCAGAGACTACAAAGCAGCACTCTACCAACTGAGCTAAATCCCAGCCCCGAGTATTGGGTTAGGAATTATAAATACAGCTGAGCAAGTAGTGAGTTTGCAAGGAAGGAATCCACAGATAGCAAGGCTCGACTGCATTTAAGTTTGCAGAGAAGTGAATGAAAGTGGAGAGAGAGCATGTAGGGGCTGAGGGACTAAGCTTCCTCTCTGAGATAAGTCAGAGTCTTCTGAGAGGAAGGGGAGGAGCAAAGGAGGCTGGGGAAAGTCCCGCAGTTGGAAAGTTGCGGAGAAGAAGGGAGGGCTGGGTAGAGCAGGGCAGGAGCCTGGCGGCAAGCTGAAGGACCGCCTGAGGCAGGAGGAGGCTGCAAGGCAGCTCTTCCCGCCAGGGCATCTCCCAGCAACACTCCCTGAACCAGACTCCTGGAGAAATTCTCCTAAAGAGGCAGGGCTGGATCTCCACTTAAAGAGGCAGAGTGTTCTTTCCCTCTGCAGGAGAGAGAATGCAGAGCAGAAAAATAAATAAAGAAAACTTGATTTTTCACTGACACAGGAAAGTCTGACTCATAGCGACCCTCATGGCGTTTTCAATGGCTGACTGTTTCAGGATTGGCTTGGGAGTGGGTTGCCACGTCCTTCTCCCATTTTGCGGTGCTGGGAATCAAACTCGGGACCTCAGAGACTGCAGAGCAGTGCTCTACCAACTGAGCTAAATCCCAGCCCCCAAGTGCAACTATACGATCTGTATATCACTTAACCCTGAGAGCTGTGCAACACTTTGCATTATAGCCCTTTTAAGTGCTGTACAATAAAGAGCTGTGTGTTTAAGAGACTTCCCAAGGTGTCTCTCACTCTGTCACAGTCACCTGGTCCCCATAGGTTCCCTGTTTGGAGAAGGAGGTTATATATGAGGTTCCTGCTCTGTTATCCGGGCCCAAAGAGATATCAACACTGGAGCAGTGAGCCCCGCATTGTGAGCCTTGCCTGGGGGTTCTTTGGTTACAGCCATGTCATCGCGGGAAGTGGGCATCTAGGGAAGGGATGCCTCCCTCTAGAAACTCCAGGGGAGGTGGCTCTGAAAAGCCACTGCTGAGATGCACCAGTCCCATGGTCTCTTACCACCTCCCTAGATGGGACATTTGCTGGGCTGGTGGAGCCAAAGTCTCACTGATTTCCTGTGGCCAAACTGTGCTAACTCACAGCGTGGGCTGAGGACCGGCCACATCAGCTCTGCAGAACTTCAGCTATTGCCACAGCCCACATGAACCAGATTCTACATCTTCACCAGGTCCACATGACTACTTTGCACTTGAACCTTTGAGAGCTGTTCTGAAGGCCTTTCAGGTGAGTTGAACCAACCTCTTAAAACACCAGAATTATGGGAAGTTGGGCTGGAGGTGTAGCTTAGGAGTTGAGCACTTGTCCAGCATGCATAAGGCCCTGGACTCAAGCCTCAGCACTGGAAAATCAAAACAAAGGTATAGGAAGACATGCTCCTAAGGTAGAGGAAACAAGAGATCCGGGAGCCGGTGGTGAGATAGGAAATCTAATGTAAATCTACATGTTGATTGGGCTGCCTTCCTTTGCTCTCTCACAAATGCGTATTCAATCAGTATCTGGTTATATTCAAAGATACAGGAGAGGAACAAGAAACCTAACACACCTGCACCTAGGTACTCAAAGCAAAAGCAGGAAAGGGACACTAGAAAAGGCAAATGGAGACCATCATTTTTGTTGTGACTGAGTGGCATCGTTGAATCCGACTCATAGTGACCCTATGTACAACAGAACCAAACATGCCCCAACACTGTGCCATGCACACAATCTTTTTATGTTTGAGCCTAGTGTTGCAGTCACAATATTTCTTCTAATTTTGAGTTGTGCCACATCAGCAACTGGAGATTCTCAGGGCTTTACTCCAGTCCCATCATTAAGGTCGGCTATATTTTGAAGAGGCAACTCTCCCCCATTCAAGTTGTAATAGGGAGGAAACAAAAGGAAGAAGATTTAAACAATCATATTCCATCATCCAGGAATAACCATTCTGAAAATCCATTGCACCATGTTCAAAGTTTTATAAAAATTCATATCTATTTTTCCCAAATGGGATTATACTATATATCCTGCTTTTCACCCCTTTCCAGTTAATATATTGTGATTTTTCTTCTGTTATTAAATATTTTATGTCATTGTAATGCTTCTAGAATCTTTCATTGCACCGAGATGCCTTGATTTACTAGGTCCACTGTGTCCATGTCTCACAGTTTACTAAGTGCTTAGTAAATATTTGTTGTATGGCTTTCCTTGAATAAATGCTGAGTAGTTAGGTTGTGTTTTTAAATATTTGCTATTACAAATATCACTGCAGCCAACATCCATTTAGCTAAATCATTAACACATCCATAATTATTTCCTTAAGATCAATCCTCAAGAGTAAAAATATTGGTTAAGGAGTATAAGCATCTTTAAAATTTTTGGATAGCTCCCAACTAGTTATACCAATTTGCACTTCCACCTACAGTATAGGCGTATGCATATTTTCTTTCATCTCAGCCAATATTTGCTATTTTAAAAATTATTTTCTAAATCAGTAGGTCAAACATGGAATCTACTACTGAGATAACTTATCTTTTTGTACTTAGGTTGAATAATTTTTCACCTTATTGAGAATTTATATATTTATGAATATCACTTTTATAAATGCTGTTTATGTTAAAATATTAATCCACCGTATACAAATAAAATTATAAAATTGTTCTAATTAGGCATTTTCTTTTAATTTCTTTATGACTTTTAAAGAATGTGTAGTCATAGTCTTCCATTTCTTTTTCTAGGCTTTGATTTTGTAATCAGAATGACCTTGTCTATTTCCAGAGTTTAGAGCTATTCTGTTGTGCATATTATCCCTCTTTTTGAGGAAAGAAAAATAAGGTTCATAGAGTCTAAAGTCAGAGAACTCAGGATTCACATTTTATGTTTGAGTTCAAATCTCCACCCTCTTGTGTGAAATCAAGCTGCCTTCTCTGTTTAACAATACTTTATACCGATCAGCTCTGTTGAGCAATGCGTGTATCTAGCTGTGGAAGTTAACAGGTCTTTCTGGCACGGTGGATTCCAAATGAGAGACTACCAGCCACTCCTGGAAGCCATCTGGTCTCCTTTACTCACCTCTGTATGTCAGCACCTCCCCCGGTGTGGACCCCAAGTGCTCAGAACCCCGTACAGTTTTTTTGCAAGCGGGTTCTTGGAGGAAATGGCTAGCCCGGATGGGACGGAGAAGTTTCACCTACTACTCAGTCATTCGGAAAACCTGGGGCTTGCGGAGAGGCAGGAGGGGCGGCTTGACCTCTGAACACTGCTCAAACCCTGCTGGTGCTCCCGCTGCTCTTGCAGCTCGGCCTTGGGCAAGACGGACACCAGAACCAGGGCAATGTTCCCCTCCTGCCTTTTTGCACTTGGCCATGTGGAAAAGAAACTGAGCTGCAAAAAAGTGGGATTGTGGCAGGGGCTTCTGGGAAAAATAATAATTAAAAAAATCATAACTTAAATTTTTATTTATTTATTTATTGTCTAATGTTTGCTAAATCATCCATGCAAATACTTTTCACCTGATCCCAGATGTGGAAATGACAATAAGCTGGCAGTGGGTACAGCTTCACGGGCACAGCTTTTCTTTCTTTATAGTCTTCACTTTGAAAACAAAATAAACCCAAAATCCATGATAGCTATGGTGCCTTTGTTGTTGTTGTTGTTGTTAGGTGCCATCTAGTTGGTATTCGACTTATAGAGACCCTACATACAACAGGGGAAACACCATTGTTAGTGCTTCTCTGCTATTCATAGGGTTTTCAATGGCGGATTGGTTTTTGGGAGTGGGTTGCCGGGTCCTTCTCCCAAGCCTACAGCACCTGGTGTTCCCAGGTGGTCTCCCATCCAAGTACTAACCAGGCCCAACGCTGCTTAGCTTCCGAGCGGGATTGGATGCCACAGGGCTACAGCTACAGGCCATGGTGCCTTTAATGAGTACTAAATGAATCCTACTAGTTTTTATTTTATTGTGATTTATTTTTACTATTTCCCTTAAAAATCAGAGGGAAGGACTGTAGAATAACTAAACCTTCACCTGTCTGATCCCATGGGGCCTGAAATAGAAAATATGACCTGTTTTGTTGTTGTTTTTCCTACAAACATAAATCACTGTAGTGCCTTTAATAAAGAGCAAAGAGAAAAAAGGCAGCTGTTTACATTGATAAAAGTATAAAATTATAATGTTTACTCAACATCATGACTTTTGGGAGAGGGTGTTCAACAAAGATCCCCCATGTAATTCCAGACTTCAGCAGCAGCCAGGGCAGAGATTTTCTCTGGGCCATAAACTTGAGAAGCTCCCTGGTGGGTGTGTGGGATCTGGGTCATGCGGGGAGTGGAACAGGCAGGGCCCAGCTGGGGGAGCTGGCGGAACTGTAGGTGTGGCAGAACTCTGAAACATCCTCAGCGACCTGCTGCACTCAGCACTCACTGATCAAGGGACTTGGGGAGTCCAGAGCAGCAGCTTTATTGCCAGCAAGTACTGAAGCATTTCAGTGTTAACAAACAGTGCTATCAGACTGGAGTATCCTGGCTGGGCTCAAGGCCTGGGCCTCCCGTCCCATGGTGCTCAGGTTGATCGGTAAGAATGCAGCTGATATTTAGGGGCGTGGGCTGGGGGTGGCATTCATGCTCAAAGTCTTCCAGTTGGTAGATACAGCAGTGATCAGTTCATTTTTATAGATCTTCCCCCTGACCTTTTCTCTTTTTCTTTCTTCTTTCTTTCTCCTTCCTTCCTTCCTTCCTTCTTTCCTTCTCTCTCTCCCTTCCTTTCTTCCCTCCTTCCCTTCCTTCCTTCCTTCTTCCCTCTCTCTTTTCTTCGTTCCTTCCTTCTCTTTCTTTCTTTCTTTCTTTCTTTCTTTCTTTCTTTCTTTCTTTCTTTCTTTCTTTCTCTCTCTCTCTCTTTCTTTCTTTCTTCTCTCCTTCCCTTTTTTCTTTCCTTTCCTTCCTTCTCTCTCTCTCTCTCTTTCTTTCTTTCTTTTTCTTCCTTCCTTTCTTTCTTTCTTTCTTTCTTTTTCTTTCTTTCCTTTTTTCTTTCTGAATTACTGCAGTGATATATTCTAAGATAGCATCAAAGGGAAGAAGGAGGAGTAGAGTAGATAGAATAAAGTGTGCATGGCAGCTTCTCTCCTGCCCTCCTGCAGAGTCGGGCATGGGAATGGAAACCTGAGGCCATGGAGGTCCCTGGTGAGAAAGAGACTCTCACCTTCTATCTCTCTGGAAGAGCATCTCAGCCAAATGGAGGGCTTCAGTGCCTGTGCCCCAGAGGGTCCGGGGCAGAAATAACTTCCTAGTTGCTTTATTCAAGTTCATTCCTATCCCAAGAATAGCAAGGAATCTGAAGAATGTAAGATGACTTTGATATTGAAAAAGGCAGGTCAAATAAATATCAAGACAATGAATCGGAGCCCTTCTCTCCGCCTGCTGCACCTGGCTTTAGAAAACCACAATGCTCTAGAAAGGCCCAGAAGGACCCTGATTTGTGTGTGATTTCTCTTTGTGACATATGTATCTCCATTTCTACTGATCAGTTTTCACTCATCGGGAGGTGTGTGCAGGTTTTTTTTTAATTTTTTTAATTTTTAAAATTTTTTTAGCTGGCATTTATGGAGAGTGACAGAGGTGTCAATCTTCTTGGAAATGTGTGGAGAAGCTGTTCCAAATGCAGGTAAAGTTCTGCTGTGATGGAGCAAAGAGAGGGTAAGGGACGCGGGTTCCTGGGCAGGACGGGGGAGGAGCACTTCCAGGGTGCTCTTTCCCCTGCCCCAGTCATATCAAACATATTTTTGATATCCAAGCTGCCTCCACTAGTAATGTCACTGACTCGCCAGTTAAAATCTTCTCAGCTAGGCACTCCTAGCTCTGGAGCTACCAGTAACTGGGCAACCCTGGCACGCCTGCCCCTGCAATGGGCAACTTTGCCAACTATATGTTTGGTTCAGATCTTGCATATGGCGTTCACAGCATGCTCACGACAGAGCCTGGGAAGGCAGAGGCTGGGCGCTCACTTGCTGCGGGCAGAGTTTGGTTAGTAGTGAGGCTGGTTTTCCTCCAAGACGTCTCAATCAGCAGAGCTTCCATAAACCTTAATTCTTTTCTTTTCTTTTCTTTTTTTTTCTTTTCATCTCTTTTCTCTATCTTTCCTTCTTCTACTACTTCTTTTTTTTTTTTTTTTTTAAACATTGTCCTCTCATTGCCTGTGTTTGAAGGATCAGATGTGTGAGTGATTCTTTCATCCCTTCCAGGGAATCTGGGGGGAGCTGAACCAGGACGACAGGATTTAGAACCTGAGAGGGTGTCTTTTTGTCTGCGATGGCCTATCACCAGTCAAATCCAGTGTGTAGGTTAATAAGGCTTAAACTTTAAAGGAAGGTTGAACATCTGATTGACAAGCTAGTGAATGAGAGTCCAGGGGGAAGTTCTGGGCTTGGAAAGTTACCCGTTTCCTGAGATGCAGTTGAATTTTAAAGAGCCTTAATCTCAGGCAGAGGGAAGCACCTCCAAGAAGTTAACTTGCGTGGAAGTACCACATTGCTCTGCTAAATCAGTCTCCAGTTGGTCCCAAGATTGGCAAAGGAAACTGCTTTTGTTTAATTGCTAGTCATGGTCCTTGACCATGGCCAGAACACTGATCTCAGGTCAGAATCACCAGCTTTGAATGCTGACGCTGCTGCTCCAA
>VMDO01015022.1:0-52469 GCA_007922755.1 Pedetes capensis | reverse complement strand
GTACTAGGAGATTGAACCCAGGACTTCACACATACCTTACAAGTGCTCTACCACTGAGCTGCACCCCTAGCCTCTGTTTTATTTGTTATCCTGAGACAGAGTCTTGTTAAGTTATGCAGGCTGTCTCTGGCCTCAGACTCAACAATATCCTCCTGCCTCGACCTCCTGAGTCTCTCCAATGAGAAGCATGCACCACCGCACCCAGCTCTGGATTATATTTCTACCATCACATCAGAACAAGAATACAATGCATTCTTAAAACAGTAAAATGGAAAGTGTTCATCCCAAGACACACACACACACACACACACACACACACACACACACACACACACACATTATTGTTAGGTGCCATTGAGTGAGGACATTATACACCCCCCCCACACACACATACACACACACACACACACACATATACACCCACACACATACATACACACATGCACAGAGGATGCATCTGGGAAAAGGAGAGGTGGGTGGCTAGGGACAAGATATACCCTTCAAAGACATGCCCCTAATGACTTACTTCCTCCAACCAGGCCCATCCAGCTATGAACTCATCATTGGATTAATCCAGTGATATGGTTAGCACCATTGTTATCTAATCACCTCTATATAACACCACCAGCTGAGGACCAAGCCTTCAACACGTGAACTTTTTGGGGAGACATTTCATATGTAAACCATAGCAGTATGGAATGGCTGGGTCACAGGGTAGGTGTCTTTAATATTTTAAGAAACTATCAAATGGATTCTCAAAGTGGTTATACATGTTTACATCCCCACCAGCAATACACAGGAATTCCAGTTGCTTCAACAACATGTGGTATGGTCAATTTTTAACCAGCTGTTCTAAGAGGTGTGTTGTTGTTGTTGTTGTTGTTGTTGTTGTTGTTGTTAGGTGCCGTCAAGTCCGTATCTGACTCATAACAACCCTATGTACAACAGAAAACAGTATTGTTACTGCTTCTCTGCTATTCATAGGGCTTTCAATGGTGGATTGATTTTTGGAAGTGGGTTGATGGGTCCTTCTCCCAAGAGGTGTGTAGCAGTATCTTAATGTGGTTTTAATTTTGCATTTCCCTAATGACAAATGATGTTGAAAATCTTTTCATGTGCTTATATGCTGTCTTCTTTGATCAAGTCTATTCAATATTTTTGTTCATGTTTTAAATTGTTTTTGCGTTCTTTTTATTGTCGATTTTTCTGAGGTTCTTTGTATATTCTGGATACATGTCCTTTATTAGATTTGTCTTTGCCAAACTTTTCTGATAGTCTATAGTTTGTTTTTTCTTTGTCTTAGCAGCTTCTTTTGAGAGAAGATGTTTTGGTTTGGTGAAATCCACTATGTCAACTTGGTCTTTTATGGATGGTACTTTTGGTGTCATGTCTAAATTTTTGCCTAACCTAAGGCCACAAAGATTTTCTCCTATGTGTCTTCTAGAAATATGTTTTCAGTTATTTTTTATATGGTATGGAGAGTATAGATCCAAGTTTTTATTTTTTTTTTGCATATAGATATCCAGTTGTTCCAGCACCATTTGTTGAAAAAGCTATTTTCTTCAGTACATTACTTCTATGCCTTTGAAAAAACTCAGCTTACTTTCAGACTTTTTGTTCCAGTAATAGAGATTGAACTCAGAGCCTCACACATGCTAGGCAAGCACTCTAACTACTGAGTTATATTCTGAGCCTTACTTTCAAACTCTATTATGTTCTTTTTATTTGCTTGATTATCTTTTTTAGTTTTTTAAAAAATGTACTTGTGAGTTGAAACCAGGGCCTTGCACATACTTTTCAAATGCTCTACCACTGGGCTTCACCTCCAGTCCAATTTTTATTTTTTATCTTGAGACAAGGTCCCAGTAAATTACATAGGCTGCCTCTGGCCTTGAACATATAATCCTCCTACCTCTGTCTCCCAAGTCACTGAGATTACAGGTGTAAGCCACTGCACCCAGCTACTTGACTATCTTGATGCTAATACCACACCATTTTGATTGCTATAACTTTATTAAAATTTTTTTCCAAGTAAAACTTATTAGTAATTTTTAAGTTAGTGTACAGATTAATGGATTTCATTATATTTCTGTATATTTCTGTAGGTAAATTTCCTAAGATGGCCTTGAACTTTAGATCCTCCTGCCTCAGCCCCAAGAGTAGCTGGGACTATAGGTGTGCCCCACCATGCCCAGTTCAGTTTTATTTTTCATTTTCAATCTGAGATTGAGATCTAATTCACATACCATATCATTATACATTGCTCATGTTCATCCCCATTACCTTCTTATGTCTCCCTTCCCTTACTATGACTTTATAATAATTCTTGAAATCAGGAAATGTTGCACCCTCCAACTTCATTACTTTTTTTAATGAGTTGTTTTGATGATCCTAGGTATTTTGCATCACCATATGACTTTTAGATTCAGTTTGTCAATTCTACAACAAAAAAAAGCTTCATTGGCTTTTTATAGATTAATTTGAGGAGAATCATCACCTTAACTATATTGAGTCTTGTGACATATGAATACAGTATACCTGCCCATACCTAGATTTTCTTTCCTTTCTCTCAGCAGTAGTTTGTAATTTTCAGGGCACAGGCCTCTTCTATCTTTTGTCAGAATTATCTCTAAGTTTTCATATATTTGATGCTATTATAAGTAGTATTTGTATTTGAATTTCAAATTGGTTTTTGTTAGCATATAGAAATACAATTGATTTTTAACAGCTTTTTGAGATCTAATTCACATACCATATAAGTCATTCATTTGACGTGAATGGCTTTTAGTATATCCACAGATATGTGCAACCATCACAAGTGATTTTTGTATACTTGTATCTTCTGTATATTTATAAGGCTGTGTCCTACAACCTTACTAATACCACTTATTAAATATTCTAGCAGTTTTTTTTTTCCTTTTTGTGGTACTGGGGGGCTCATGAATACTTTACAAGTGCTCTGCCACTGAGTTATTTTCTAAATCTTGAAATGGAGTCTCACTAAATTATGCAAGCTGCCTCTGGCCTTGAATTTGGGATCCTCCCGCCTGGTCTTCTAAGTCACTGGGATTACAGATGTGCACCATCATGCCTGGCGAAAAATTCCATTTTTGGTTTGTTTTATTTTCTGTGGTGTTGGGATTGAATCCAGGGCTTTGTAGATGCTAGGTAAGCACTCTGCCACTAAGATGGTTTTAATTTTCTTAATTAAATTTTTGTGGTCCTGGGGATTGAATGTAGGACTTTGTGCTAGACCAGCACTCTGGAACTGAACTATATACCCAGTCCTTGTTCTTTTGAGACAGGGTCTTGGTAAATTTCCTAGGCTGGCCTTGAACTTTAGATCCTCCTGCCTCAGCCTCAAGAGTAGCTGGGACTATAGGTGTGCCCCACCATGCCCAGTTCAGTTTTATTTTTCATTTTCAATCTGGATGACTTTTCTTTCTTTTGTTGTCTGATTACATTTGTTAAAACCCTTAGTATAATGTTGAATAGAAGGTATGAGAATGGCCATCTGTCTCCTGTTCCTGACACTTGAAGGAAAGCATTCAGTCTTTCATCATTACACATGCTATTAGCTGTAGGTTTTTCACAAATGCTCTTTATCAGATTAAGGATGTTTTCATCTATTCCCAGTTTGTAAGGGCCTTGTGCATGTTAGACAAGTGCTGTACCACTCAGAACACTCCTAGCCCTATTTGATTTTTAAATCAGGGCCGGATTTTGGATTTTATCAGTGCTTTTTCTGCATATATTGAGCTGATCATATGGTTCCTTTTGTTTGTGAATATGGTGAGTCATATAGCCACACCACCCTGGCATCCAATCTTGTCTGATTTGGAAGCAAAGCAGGATCAGACCTGGTTGGTACTTGGATGGGAGACTGCCTGAGAATACTGGGTGGTGTAGGCTTAGGGGAAGGACCTGGCAGCTTGCTCCCAAAATTATCAGCCATCAAAAACCTTATGAATAAGAGGGAAGCACTGAAGAGTGCCAGGCATGGCAGTGTCAGATAGTGTTTTGTCTGTTGTATGTAAGGTCACTATGAGTCAGTCAAGCTCAACAGCACCTAACAAGAATTGATTATATTAGACATTGAATACTAAACTAAACCTCCATTATTAAAATGTTGTTGTTATTGTTGTTGTTAGGTGCCGTCGAGTCAGTTTCAGCTCATAGTGACCCTATGTATCCAGAATGAAACACTCTCCAACTCTGTGCCAGGCACACAATCTTTTTTGTGTTTGAGCCTATTGTTGCAGCCCCTGGGTCAACCTATCTAGTTGAGGAGCTTCCTTATTTTCATTGACCCACCACTCTCCCAAACATGGTGCCCTTCTCCAGGGATTTGTCAATCCTCCAAACATGTCCAAAATACCTAAGATGGCATCCAAGAAGACCATTACTAAGATAAACCTCACTTGTTAATACATTATTGGGTTCAATTTGATAACTTTTGTTTAGATCTTTGTTTACACATTCGTGAAAGATACTGATTTCTAGTTTTCTTTTCACATACTGACTTTGCATAGTTTTGCTATCAGGGTAATCCTGGTCTCAAGGAATAATTTTTTGAAAGAGTATGTGTAGAACTGATATTACTTCTTTCTTAAATATTTGGAAGAATTACCCAGTGTAGGTATGTGGGACTGGTTTTCTTCATAGGAAAGTTTCAGACTACAATTCTAATATGTTTAATAGATACATGTCTATTCATGGTACTATTTCTTCTTGAGTGAACTTTGGTATTTTGAGTCTTTCAAGGTCCATTTCATCTCAGTTGTTGAATTGGTTGTCATAAAGTTGTTCATAATATTCCTCTCTCTTCTTCTCCCTCACTTTCCCCCTCTCCCTCTCTTTCCCCCTCTCCCTTCCTCTCTCCTTTCCACAGCCCATCCTCTCTTCTTCTTTTCTTACAGTTCTGGCTAGAGGTTGACCAACTTATTGATCTTATTCAAGACTCATCTTTTGGTTTCGCTGATTTTTCTCTCTTGCTTTGTTTTCTATACTATTGGTATTCATTTTGGTCTTTATTTCTGTTCTCTGCTTACTTTGCATTTCTTTCTTTCTTTTTTTTTTTTTTTTGATTCTTAAATGACATCTACTTGTCTGATAGTTGAACTTTTTCTCTAATATAGATGTTTAGTGCTACCAATTCCCTCTCCACATACTGCTTCAGTGGAATCCCACAAGTTCTGGTATTTATTTACATTTTCACTTGGTTTAATACACTTTCTAATTTCTCCTTTGATCCATGTTGTTGTTGTTAGGTGCCATCGAGTCTTGTCCAACTCATAGAGACCCTCATAGGGTTTTCAATGGCAGATTGTTTCGGGATTGCCTTGGGAATGAGTTGCCACGTCCTTCTCCCATTTTTGCGGTGCTGGGAATTGAACTCGGGACCTCAGAGACTGCAGTGCAGCACTCTACCAACTGAGCTAAATCCCAGCCCTTTGATCCATGGGTTGCTTTAAAATGTGTTATTTTTGTTTCCAAATATTTAGAGATTTTCCAAGGATGCTCCTGTTTATGATTTCTAACATAATTTCACTATGATCTGAGAACACAGTATGGCTTGATGCCACTTGAATTTATTGAGACTGGTTTTATGGCTCAGAATATGGTCTATCTTGGTAAATGTGTGTGTTTGAGAAGAATTTACCTATTGTTGGGTGGTCCTGTAAGTGTTAATCAAAGTCAAGGGTTGTTCAAGTTAACTATATCCTTGCTGACTTTCTGTCTTCTTGCCCTATCAACTAATGAGAGACAGTGGTGAAATCTCTGCCTATAACTGTGAATATGTCTATTTCTTATTGAAGTTCTATTCATTTTTCACTTTGTGTAGTTTGAAGATTTATTATTAGGTGCATAAATGTTTAAGATTGCTATGGCCTCTTGATTAACTACCCTTATCATTATGAAATGAACTTCATTATCCCTGGCAATATTCCTTCTGAAATGTACTTGTCTGATATTAATGTAGCTCCTCTAATGCTAGCATGATGTAATCTTCTCCTATACTTTTACTAATATACACACACGGGGTAGAAAGATCTCATAGCCCACTCCCAAAATAATCAGCTATTGAAAACATTATGAATAGCTAAGAATTACTGACAATAGTGCCAGGCATGGTATAGTGTCAGAGAATGTAACAACAAACAACGTGTGTGTGTGTGTGTGTGTGTGTGTGTGTGTGTTATAATGGGATTTTGAACCCGGAGCCTCACACATGCTAGGCAAGTATTCTACCATTGAGCCACACCCTTACCTCCTTTCATATTTTTTGAGATAGGTTCTCACTAAGTTGTGCATGCTGCCCCTGGCCTTAAACATGTGATAATCCTGCCTCAGCCTCCTGAGTAATAACGTGTGTTTCTTAAAGTAGTATGTAGTTGGCTCTTGCTTTTTTTTTTAACACCAGTCTGATAATCCTTGATTTTTTTTTAATTCTGGGGATCAAACCCAGGCCTTTGTACATGCTAGGCAAATACTGTACCAGTGAGCTACAGCTCAACCTTTGGTTTTTTGAGACAAGGTTTTGCTATGGAGCCCTGATGGCCTTGAACTCCTAATCCTCCTGTCTCTACCTTCTGTGTGTTGGGATTATAAAATAAGGATTTTGTAATCCCTTTAATTGGAGTGCATATACCATTTACATTTAATATGATTACTGAATATGGTTAGGCTTGAGCCTATCATTTCGCTATGTGTTTCCTATTTGTCCTCTCTGTTCTCTGTTCTATCCTCTTTTTTCTGCATGATTTGGGGATAATTTATCTGTTAATGCATTTTCTCTCTTTTGTTAGCTTAATTCTTTTTTATTGTGATAAAAATCACATAGGGTTGAGGATATAGCTCACTGATAGAGCATTTGCCTAGCTTGCACAAGGCCCTGGATTCAATTTCCAAGACTGTGAAATAATAATAATAATAAAATTCATCATTTAAAGCATTTTAAAGTGTACACTTCAATGGCCTGTAGTATATTCACAATGTTGTGTAGCAGTTATCACTGTCTAATTACAGAGCACTTTCATTACCTCAAAGAGAGACCCCATACCTATCACACAGGCACTTTGTATTCTCCTCTCCCCTCATTCCCTGAAACTATCTTCTTTCTGTCTTTATGAACTTGCCTATTCTAGGCATTTCATGTAAGCATACAATATTTGGCCTTTTGAGTTTGTGAGCCACTGTGCCTGGTTTGCCATCATTTTAAAAGACATTTTTCCAGGTATTGAATTTTAGGTACATTTTTAATATTTTTAAAATGTTGTTTCATTATCTTCTTGCTTGTATTGTGCTCCCAATGAGAAATCTACCATCTTCATCTCTATTCCTTGATTTTACCATTTATTTTTTCCTCTGGCTGCTTTTTAAGATTTTTCTCTTCATCACTTGTTTTGAGTTATGATATGTCATTTCTTCATGTTTTCTGTGCTGGGAGTTCATTTAGCTTCTTGGATCTATGGGTTCATAGTTTTCATCTTTTAGAAAAATTTTGAAAATTATTTCTTCAACTAGTTATTTTGTCTGTACTCTTTTGGGGAATCCAAATAGTTTCTTTTAGCTACACCCTCAAATTCATTAAACTTTTTTTATACAATGAATAATGTTATCTTATCCAGCTATAGAAATTCAGTATGGGTTGTTCCTCTGCCCTTTTCCTCCCCTCTCTATCCCTTCTTTTTAAAACTTTCAAGAATGGTCAGACTGAGTCTTACATATTTCAGACATGTAGTCAGGAGAGATCAATCCCTGGAGAAGGACATCATGTTTGGGACAGTGGCAGGTCAACGCAAAAGAGGAAAACCCTCCACCAGATGGATTGACACAGTGTCTGCAACAATGGGCTTAAACATAAATAAGATGGTTTGTCTGGCACAGAATCGGCAAGTGTTTCAATCTGCTGTACATAGGGTCGCTATGAGTCGGACTCGACTTGACGGCACCTAACAACAACAACAACAACAACTTAACTTTGTGAATATATGGAATACAGTTGTTATAGCTCTTTTAATGTCCTCTGCTAATCTAACATCTGTTATCAGCTTTGGGTCTCTTTTGATTTCTCTCCTTATTATGCATTATGATTTACTGACTCTTTGCCTTTTTGACTGGGCCAGACATTATTTATTTTACCTAGATGCTGGATATTTTTATTCTTATAAAATCTTTTTTAAAAGTCTTATTCTAAGATACATTTAATTGGCCTGGAAAAACAGTTTGACCCTTTGAAATCTTGTTTTCAGGACTTGTTAGGCAGGTCCAGAGCAGTGCCTAGTATAGGGCTAATTGTTTCTCATTTACGAAGCAAGCCCTTCCTGGTTACTTATATTAATCATATGTTTTTTTCCTTTGGGTATTTTGTGGTTTGACATTTTTGGGCCTTGCTAATCCTGTAGACTGTTCCTCCCAGGATTAGCTAATTCCTTGAGATTGCAAACAATTTGGCTGTCAGTACACTTTTCATACACAAACCAACCAATCCAAGATCCACACTTCTAACCACCTCCTTTATCTAATGCACACACTAAGCCAGTACTTCCCCTGCCTCAAATCACCCCAGGACCAGAACTTGACAACTGAAGACCACCCCTACTTCCCAAAGCCCATGGGTGTAATTCAAACTTGCCTATTCTGTCTCTCATTTCTTCAGGCAGAAATAACAATCTAAGCTCTGAGCCATGCTGTCCTCTCACCCATTCTGCCTCAGGACTCACCCTGGTGCCTCCTCATATGACCCTGTACTTGGTATATCCTTCTCTTAGGCCCTGCAACCAACTCTTCTCTCAAGGTAGTTGTCTCTGTCTGCTACTTTACCATAACTGATTAAAACAAAATCCTGGGGACACTTTAAGACAACATTTTAATATCCTGTGAATTGAGTTTTTGTCTGGCTGGCAATAACAGGAACTATTCCCAGCCCTGTGTGATGCCACACACTCTGAATCCTTTCTTATGGTTCTCTCTATAGCCTGTTTCCTCACCAATATGTGCTGATCTGTATTCTGCTGAATATTCAGGGGAGACCTGAAGATCTCCTTGGTTCTCCAGCTTTCTTCTCTGGTATTTAGTTCTGATTCCTCCATCAAGGCAGGCTGGCAGGGTCCATTCAGTCTTCCCACCCTGTGTCACTGCCTGAAAACTCTCATAAGCAGTAAGTTGGGGCCACTGAACCCTCCTCTTACTTATTTCCCACTTCTTAGGGATTGCTCGTCTTCAATATCTGATGTCCAGCTTCTTTTTATTTTGTCTGTTTTCTTCTCAGGCACAATCATAAATCCAGACAATTATTTCCCTCTCTGTTAGCCAGTATAGCATAAAAAAAAATCCTTATGCTTTATTTTGGCTCTCCCTCCCACTTTTTTTAAGGTTATGGAATATCCAGCAAGAACATTTAGCAGCAGGGATAGTCAGTACCAGGGAATCAAGTGAGTCTGAACCCTCCTTTATATAGATAAACCAGAGGCTTGGAGAAAAATGGTCGTGGGGGTAGTCAGAGCCAGAATCTGTATTAGATCTAGGCCTAGTTGTCTTTCTATGGAATTGTCCTTGATTCTTTATCTTCTTTAATCTAAGTTATTTATCTATTTAGGTTTTTTGAGATAATGTCTCCCTATGTAGCTCTGGCTGGCCTGGAACGTGCTATGTGGACCAGGCTGGCCCTGAATTCAATGTCGATCCTCCTGCCTCAGCCTCCTGAGTGCTGGGATTACAGGCGTGCCCCACCACACCCAGTTTTTCTTTTTTTCTTTTCCTTTCTTTCTCTCTCTTTCTTTGTTTTTTTTTGTTTTTTTTTTTTTTTTTCCAGTATGTGGGTGTTGAACTCAGGGCTTTGCACATACTTTGTAAGCGCTGTACCACTGAGCTGCACCCCCCACTCCATTTTTTTTTTTTATCTTGAGACAGGATTTCACTAAATTAAGGCAGGCTGCCTCAGGCCTCTAATTTGAGATCTTCCTGTCTCCACCTCCGAGTTGCTGAGATTACTGGTGTGAATCACCGCACCCAGGTAATTTTCACTTTAAAGTAACATACTTTCAAAGAAAATACATGTTTTCTTTAAAGAGAACTTGCTTAAACATTGAGAGCTAAACATGATCTGGAGTTTGCCTCTCCTACACTTTGGCAAAAAGCCAGAACCCTGTTCTCTAGAGAACAGGGGAACTGGTGTCTGGTGTAGGGGATCTCCCTAAAACCTACAGGAGGAAGTGAATGTGGACATAGTAGATGCTAAAACTCCCCAGCCCTCTTCCCCGACTGAGTTCTTGGAAGGCCAGCAACGCAAGGTAAATCCTCCTGAAATGAGCTAAATTTTCCCCAGATAATCTGTCCCGCCCAAGAGGAAAGTCTTGGAAGTGTGGACATTGGGAAGTTCCCTGAAGAAGTTCAAATAGATCCCTTAAAAACGCATATTCCTTTTAATATCCCACTCTTAAATATGATTGCTGATGATTATCAGGGAGCTGAAGTCTGCACATGAAAGACTAAATGAAAAACAAAAAACCGGAAAAACATGTAGGGAAATGAAAGCTTTAAGCATCTTAATGTTCTTAGATGATGTTGCAATTATGTAACAAAGTATCATTACAAAAAAATGAGGAGGTGGATAAAGGGGATGATTCAGGGACTCAACTTGGAGTAATCTTCCATAAAGGAAATCAAAAGACAAGAAAATAGTAGAGGGGACAGGATGGGAATGGGGTGGGGGTAGCGAGAAGCTGGGGTGGTAAAGACAGGAACAGAATTAAGTCTGAGTAACAGGAATTCCAGGAAGAAAAATCAGAACCAAAGGGAGGAAATTATTAACAAATAATTCAAGAATGTCTCCTAGAAATGAATGACAAGAGTCCCTCAAGGTTCATCAAGGGCCCGGCACCACGCATGGAAACAGAACCTTCTCAAAGTATATACGGGGTGAAATTTCAGAGTACAATAGAAGGGAGAAAAATAGTCACATGCAAAGAACCAGAATTCAGGATGGCTTCAGACTCTACAGCAAGGCTAGATGCTAGATGACAAAGTAGCAATGCCTTCAAAATTTTGAAGAAAGACTAGTTCCGACCTAGAATTTCGTACCTAAACAAATCAAGCATGAAAGGATATTTTTAAAGATGGGTGTGGTGGCACAAGCCTGTAATCCCAACACTCGGGAGGCAGAAGCAGAAGTATAGGATCTTTGTAAATTCCAGGCAAGCCGGGGGTGGGCGGTGGGAGTAACATTTTCAGACATGCAGTCTCTCAAAAACCTACTTCCCATGCACCCCAAAATAAGGTAATAAACCAAGAGATGGAAAGTCTACACAGAAAACTGGAGCTCAATAGAGGATGGGTGTGGGGAGAACTTGAGATGACAACAGCCTATTATGCATGGGAAGCAGGGGGTCACAACAGTTCAGACTGGGGTGGGTCAAGAATTATAAATAGATGCTGTGTCATGGTCTTTAGATAAGATATAGAAAAGTAAGCCAATAAAAATGTAAGAGGATTATTACTTCTAGCAAAAAGGTCTGCAGTGATCTAAGGTTTAACAGTGATAATTTAACCAGTCATAATTTAACAAGAAATATTACAGAATCAGAATCACAATCACAGAGATGGCTGATGGGCAGTACACACAGGGAAAGCAGGATGGATAGAGACTTCAAAAATGAAACTACAAAGGGTATCCATGAGAACAGGTTTGAGATAAATCAGCCAAGAATGAAATAGACTGTCTTGAAATAGGAAAAATGATGGAGGACAGGCAGGGCATGAAAGCTGATGTTTTCATAATAAACGTTGCAGAACTATTTGTTTTCAATACATCGTAACTGATTTTTTTTTTTTTTAATGCTGGATATAAAGCACCATAAAGCACTGTATTTCAAGTCAACTTTCTTTTTGCCTTATAAGATTTCAAAACTGATACAGTGACTATTTAAGTAGAAACAAAAACTATGAGAACCCACTTTATTTTTCAGGATCTGGGAGGGTACCAGCCAGTTTTCCGTGTGCAGAGTCATGCAGGGCTGGTATCCCTGCATGGTTCCAGGATCAAAGTCATCCTTTCAGATCTAGGATGCAATTCATTAAGTGTAATGTGTTACTGTTTATAAACTATCACCTACTGGAGAAACCTGACAAACAGTGATTATACTAAGATAACATATGTTGTTGTTGTTAGGTGCCGTCGAGTCGGTATCCGACTCATAGCGACCCTCATAGGGTTTTCAATGGCAGACTGTTTTCGGGATTTCCTTGGGAGTGGATTGCCAGGTCCTTCTCCCATTTTTGCGGTGCTGGGAATTGAACTCAGGACCTCAGAGACTGCAGCGCAGCGCTCTACCAACTGAGCTAAATCCCAGCATAAGATAACATATAGAGCACAGATAACACACAGGTGTGAGACACCACACCCAGGTAATTTTCACTTTAAAGTAACATACTTTCAAAGAAAATACATGTTTTCTTTGAAGAGAACTTGCTTAAACATTGAGATGTACACATAATCTTGAGCCTGCCTCTCCCACACCTTGGCAAAAAGCCGGAAGCCTGTTCTACAGAGGGGAGCAGGGGAACTGGTGTCTGGCCTCAGGGACCTCTCCAAGACCTGTAGGAGGAAGTAAATATGGACAGTGTGGCACCTATTGTCCCAGCTACTCAAGAAGCTCAAGCCCAGTAGAGTTCAAGACCAGCCTGGACAACAGTGAAACCATCTTAACACACTTTAGGACAGGGATGAATTGTGGCCTGAGATCTACTGAATCAAAATCACTTAACTGAAGCATAAGTGTGCTGTTTAAAATGCAGATTCTGGGGCCTATCCAGGTTGGCCTTGGAATTTTTATTCCTAATAGGATCCGACCTGGTGTTGAAAAACCACTGTTCTCATTCAGCATATTAGTAATCCTGTGGGCTTCATCAGTAAGTCAGTAAATCGATGTCTGCAAATCAAGGTCACCATCAGGAAAGAGGGAAAGGATCCAAGCAGGGTACAAGCAGGTAGCACAATCTCCACTGTATATACGTAACTCAATGTACAAGTTCCTTTTCTTTCTTTATTGTGGTGCTGGGGATCAAACCTAGGGCCTCACACATGCTAGGCAAGTGCTCTGCTACTAAGCTATATCCCCAGCCCTAAAGGTTTCTTTTCCTATCAGAAACCTTACCTCCTGGTCAAATCTAAAGCAAATTCTTTAATTTCATCCACAGTGAATAAATACACTTGAAACGGCCAATAGTGCCAGAGTGCCTGTGTGGAAGAGCTCTTCCAGCAGGGGCTATCAGCCACAGTGCCCCAATGTGTCGAGTTAAAGGCACTGGAGCAGGAGACATAAGGCTGCTATGAGGAGACAGTCCTCGAAGCCTTATTTTAAAAGTGCCTGTTTTATCTGACCTGTTTTAACTCACTGACATTTGTTCCTTAGAAGACATTATTACAATATTGCAAGTTTTGTTACTTCTTGGTAATGTCATACAAAACAAAACTTGCTAGAAATTCATGACTTGAAACCAGGTGTGGTGGTTCACACTTGTAATCCTACCACTTGGGAAGTGAAGGCAGGAGGATAGCGAGTTCAAGGCCAGCCCGGGCTACAGAGCAAGTTCTAAGTGAGCCTGGGTTACTTGGCTGAGACTCTGTCTCAAAAAAAAAAAAAAAAAAAAAAAAAAAGCAAGAAAAAAAGTAAGAAAAAAAATCATTACTTGATGCCAGGTTAAGTGACATGCTAAATTTTCTCCTTCTTCTTCCATTATTTGAATAATCTGTTCAGTGAGCCAGTAATATACTGACAGCAGGGGTTTTCACAAGCTAGGGATACTGTGAGAAACCACAAATACTCATTCTTTCCTTTCCACTGTGAGTCGTGCAGGAGGTGGCGGAATAGCTGTCCTCAAGATTCAGCTTTTCCAGTGCGTAACCCACCAGCATGACATGACACTGGTGCTGGAGCACAGTGGATGTCAGTGCTGCTTTATAAGAGGTGCCAAAGACAGCCCTCATCCATGATGGCCCAGCAAGTGAAATGCATAAAGCTGCCACAGCCTTAGACAAGCACCAAGCCCATCTCTGTGTGCTCATGTCTAACTCTGATGAGTCTATGTATGTCAAAGTGGTGGAGGCCTTTGTGCTAAGCACCAAATTATCCTAATTAAGGTTGATGACAAGAACCTAGGGGAGCTGGGCTCAGTGGCACACACCTATAATCCCAACAACTTGGGAGGCTGAGGCAGGAAGATTGCCAGTTTGACAGCCAGACGCATTCTGCATAACTTAGCAAGACTCTGACTCAAAATAAAAAATAAAATATGGCCCAGCCAGTAGTACAGTACTTACAAAGTATGTGTGAGGCCCCAGGTTCAACCCCAAAGTACCAAGAGAAAAAAAGGAAAAAAGAAAAAAAGACGCGAGGGGAATGGGTAGGCCTCTGGAAAAACTGATCGAGAGGGAAAACCCCATATAGTGGTTCACTGCAGCTACACAGTGGTAAAGGATTACAGCAAAGAATCTCAGGACAGGGAAGTCACTGAAGAACACCTCAAATGTAAGAAATAACAAAAGAAATTTGGCTCAAAATAAACAAAAACAAAACAAAAACACAAAAGGGAAGGGAAGGAAGGACATTTTAAGGGCCAGTAAATGACCCTTTTTCCTCTTGAGGAATTTATGCTATAGTTTACTCTTTACCGAACCCCTGGCAACATTTCTTTCCAGTATTTGACTTCTTCAGGCTCTTTTTCTCAGCATCTGTGTTTTTGCCACAATTATTTACTTTGCATACCTTATTCTCTCTAGTTATCTTTTCTACATTAGTGGTTAATGTGCCAATCAATGCTGACATGCTCTCATAAACCCACAAGAATGTGTTCCTCTAGATCATCATATAATTGGTGATACAGCCAGGAGAGGAGTCACAGATGTGGGCCACCAGGATCTTCTAAATGACTTTTTAGTATTAGGATTACTTTTCCAAAATGCTAAAGGACTAGGATTATGAGATTATAGAGAGGTCAGAGTAGCAGACCTTCTCATGGGCTAGGATGATGTATGTTGTTAAAAGCTGAACTGATGATATTTCCACAAAGTTTAAATAAAGTACACTTGAAAGAAAAACTAGACACAGTCTGTGTCCTTGAAGCTTCTCTAAGATGAGCTTTTCTGGGCTCACCAATAACTGACCTGGAACTGAGCTTGAACTCTTATCAATAACTGCTATTTCAAAGTACTGGCCTTCTCCCAGAACATCTCCCAGGGTGCCAAAGCTTAACCTGATGCCAAAGTAAACTCCAAAATGAACACACAGTCCTTATTTTCTCAAAAAACAAAACAACCCAATTTATTTAAACAGTTTCTCTGATCTAAAAAGAAAGATATTAAGAGAAGACCTAAGAACATACACATGGGCATTCATTCCCCCAAACTCAGATAACCTAAAAGAAAAAAATGGCACAGTTCTGTTCAACAGAGAAAATTATCTTCGCTTCTGGAAGATATTACCACGCCCCATTCCACGTCCTCTTCCTCTTGCGGCCACTGAAAGGGAAGGAGATAAAGGATGAAGATCAGTGTGGTCAGGAAATGGAGCAGCTGGAGCCCTGGAATATCAAGGTACTTGAAAGGCTACTTGGGCCAACATCACCCTGGCCCATTCCACTTCATGGGGGGAAGGAGAGCTAGAGATGGGTGGGGACTAATACTGGTGGCTGGTTTTGGAGTGTGAGCCACCACAGGACTCCTGCCTTCTGGTCCAGCACTGCTCTCTACAACAGGCTGGGAGACAACGCTAAGAGCAAAGGTAATCTGGGAACCACCAAACAGATGAGTTTCCAGGGGTGGCTTAGGGTGAGCTAAAGAAACCTATTATGGATGCATTTAATTCACTTTTAAAATTCTGAAACATAGTTAAGTATGACCATCTGTTAATTCTGGGCAAGGGATTTAATTATTATTTGAGTTTGTCTGCATGAAAGAAATGTTTAATAGCAAAACGAAAGTAACGCTCCTCATAGACAGGACACAAGCTGACTACTGTTCTCCTTAACCCAAGGAGCTTAGAAGGGGACCAGAGGCTTTAAAGGACAGCTGAAAATATTCTGATGGCAACTAACTGGAGCCTCACCCTGCTCTGCTCTTCCAGAGCATGGAGCCACCCTGAAGAGGGAGAAAAATCCCATGATAACCCACCCACCACTGGGGCAGGCAGAAGTCAGCAGGTCTGAGCAAAGTCACTACCAACTGTCTTCTGGTGCTAAGTTGGCTGATGTCCCTTTGGCTGGAGAAGACAGTGAAGCTGCACTGTGACACTAAGGGCAGTCCTTTCCCAGGAGGCAAAGGGCAAGGAGATTTTTCTCATCCGTATTTTTGCTTTTTAAAAGTATTACATAATTGCATTTTTTTAGGGGGCGGGGGGTGGTACTGGGGCTCAATCCCAGGGCCTTGTGCATGCTAGGCAAGCACTCTGCCGTTAAGCTACATCCCCAGCCCACACCATTGCATTTTAAACTCAGAAGCTGCCTCACATATAAAATATGTAAAAAATCAGCTAAAGGTACTGATGGAGGATTCAGGGCTTTCCTTGCCAGAAAATCTTTTCCCTGACACTCAAGCAGTTTCTAAATACTACACTTGCTTATCTTATCTAATAATGTGGTAGAACTTTTCAAGAACTTAAATATAAAGCCTAACTGGGCTAACTCCCCCAAAGAGCAGCCTGGCTGAGTTACTGGGGACAGGCCAGTACCGCAAGAAAGGATTTACTTTCTAATATAAGAAAGTTTAGACAAAAGCAAGCTGCCCCATGCCTCTTGGACAGAATTTCTGGAAAGGAAAGACCTTCTAGAAATTCACTGTTGTTGTTGTTGTTAGGTGCTGTCAAGTTGGTGTCCAACTCATAGCGACCCTATGTACAACAGGCGAAACACTCTTGTTAGTGCTTCTCTGCTATTCATAGAGTCTTCAATAGCGGACTGATTTTTTGTAGTGGACTGCCAGATCCTTCTCCCAAGCCTACAGCACCTAGTGCTCCCAGGCGGTCTCCCATCCAAATACTAACCAGGCCTGACCCTGCTTAGCTTTTGAGATCTGACAGGATTGGATGCCACAGTGCTACGGCTACAGGCTAGAAATTCATTAAAGGAGACTAATTAACTTTCACTTAAGACAGGGAATCCATCTTTTTTTCTAAGGAGCCACTTCTGATTTTGCATTAAGCCCTATGACTGAGATTAGGCAAGTCAATACAGAAACAGCACAGCAATGCCCCATCACCTATAGGATCTCCCAATGCTGGGGTGGAGGTGGGCAATGGGTGTGGTGATAACTGAGGTCAGGTCTACCCCAGTCCTCAGACAATTAACAGGGCCTTTTCCTAAAAGATACAAGATAATCCTAAATTTTAAAAACTAGTGTAGGAGGAGCACCTACCTTGGGCCTTCAGGATAGCAGCTTTTCCCCGGCCGGCCCCTGAGCCTTGGTTTTTATTTTTCATGCTCTTTAACATAGGTGCATTTTTCAGCATGTCAGGCAAAATCAGAAAGCGGATCTTGCTGCCACGGATGTACACCTGCTCCAGCTGTGCCACTCGGCCGTCTCTGTATGTCACTGTGATGTTGGACATCTGGAAGGAAATTGCCAGCTTATCAATAAAGGTCAAGGGAACTGGGGTACACAAAGAGGAGCTTTGATTGGAAGAAATCTAGAAATGCAAAAACTGACATTGTGATATAAAAGAGCAAGACAAAGTTGGTGAAACACAGTAATGGTTGGCACTTACTGTATACATGAGGGACTCTGCACTAAGTACTTTACAACATAAATGGTCCCCACAACACCTCCAAGGTAGCTATGTGTTCTACTTTTACAGGTTAAAAACAAACAAAAGTAACCCAAGGCACATGTCCAAAGTTAAACAACTGGAAAGCACAGGACTCCAGAGCCTACCTGCTACTGCCTCCTGGGCCAGCATGTGAAGAACTCTTGATGTGATAAACCCTAACTGAAAGGGTTTCAAACTGCTTGTCCAAACTGTACTCTCATGCAACCACCTGGCACTCAGACTGCAAAGGCACTGTGAACGGCCTAAGCGTGAACGAAATAAATTCTGACTCTCCCTGAATGTACATTCTCTACAGCAAATAACTAGACACTGAAAAGGGGAGGTGGCAGTGCCTACGCTCAAGGCCTGTGATACTGGAGTGGCGTGAGAAAGAGCTTGCATGAGGAGAGAAAGCACCTGGACAGAAACCTTTAGGATGCAAGGACTGGAGTGGTGCAATTGTGACTGAGGACAGGGTAGTCACTTCAGAGACTAAGGGAGTCACTCAAGTTTGTGGACTGAGGAAAAGCTGACAGGGCTAAGGCAGCATTTTGAGAAGATAAATGTGCAGATGCAGGATTGAGGGAGGGAGGTCCAGGTGAGAACTGGAGACCTGCTTAGAAAGCTGACACAAACTTCCAAGCACCAAATTCAATACATGCCACATTTATCAGAAGTAGCTCATTTGATGAATGTTCTAGATGGGAGAGAGGGCAATAATTTACCCAGAATGGGTTAAGCCCTCACTGCAGAGATGTGCTGTCTCCCCAGATTTCTGCCTTGCTTGTTGCCAAATTACATCCACTCACTCTTTTCTTTGAGGGCTAGCTGGCCAAGTGGCCTCTGCTTGAATATCCAAAGTGAAAAGGATCAACAATGCTCTGGGACTGTCCTTGCACTATCTGCCCAGTAGGAATGATCTCTACAGCTTCAGCTCACTGTCCCTGTTCTACCTCAAGGAACAAGACTTCAGTTTCCCATCAGCCTGTTGCAGGCTCCACACCCCCACTTTCACACAGTTCCTAAGTCTTTAATGTACTGTCCTCTTGCCCCTGTATTAGGGGATTGAACCCAAGGCCTTGCACATGCTAGGCAAGCCCTCCACCATTGAGCTGCACCCCAGCTCCTTTTTTATTTTTTGCACAGGCTGCCTCTTACCTCAATCTTGATATCCTCCTGCTTCAGCCTCCTGAACTGACAGACCATGGAGCCTGGCTTCACTGTTCTTCTCTTGAAGAATATTGTAACCTCTGGTACTACAACTAAACGGTTAGGGTTAGACTACTCAATGAGTCAGAAACCTGGATCCCAATACCAGACACACCTGTGACTCTTAAAGACACAGATATGAGCTGATTGCTATGGTACATACTTGCAATCCCAGTGACAAGAGGCTGAAGGAGGAGAATTGCAAGTTCAGGGTTAGAGGTGGTCTGCACAACTTAGCGAGACCATGTCACCTCTGCAAAAACATTTTTTATAAAAGAGGTGAGGAATGGGCCAGGCACCGTGGCGGACACCTATAATCCCAGTGGCTTGGGAGGCGGACACAGGAGGATTTCAAGTTCGAGACCAGAGGCAGTCTGTGTAACTTAGCAAGACCCTGTCTCAAAAAGTAAAAAAAAAAAAAAAAAAAGGGCTGGGGGCGCAGCTCAGTGGTCCAGCACTTGCAGAGTATGCAAGCGCGAGGCCCTGGGTTCAACCCCCAGTACTGCAAAAAAAAGAGGTGGGGAGTGCAGCTCAGTGGAATATTTGCTCAGCATGTTCAAGGCCCTGAAGGCGGGGGGGGGGGGGGGGGGGGGTGACAAAGAAATGGCTTGAGGACCTCTAGGTGAAACCCTGTGCCATCTGTCAGGGGTATAACCTTGAGTCTGTTTCCAGAATTTTCTGAGCCCCAGGTCCCTCTCTTACAAATGAGGAAAATACAACATAAGAAAGCCAACGTTTTCTGAGCACCAACTAGACACCAGGCACTATCTCGGATGACTAATTTCCCATAGTATTCATCTTGAGCCATGAAACGCTACCAGAGACAGGACAGACACTATCATTGTCCCTGCTAGAGAGATGAAGTGGTACAACTGGTCAGAGAAACAGCCATCCCTGTAGGCCCAGGCCCTCAACCATTCTTTCCTCCTGCCCAAAATCACACTGCCCTACAAGGCTTGGCTGCAGTTGGAACTCTAAACCCATACTCTTAACCCTTGCAATGACGTATAGACCACTTACTTCTTGGAATTGTTAAAGAGAATATTAAACAAGACAAAGTGCCATTGTGTCTAAATGATGTTTTGATCAGCTAACACATAACAGAGGCTCAGAAAACGTCAAATCTGACTGACAGTTAAAGTATCTATTTAGGGGAATGTGCTATCACTACACCACACCTCCAGCACATGCTGGCACATCTCACTCTTTCCTTGCCATAATCCCAGTGCTGCTTTGAGAATCTCTGAAAGAAGCTGTGATATAGGTGCATCAAGACTTAACCTAGGCACTTCCATAAATGCCATGTGTCCTGACTGAGCAGGTAACCCCAGTGTTCCCTGACACCTATTCCAACACTAAGATACAGGTTCATCACTGCTCTCAAGCTTTCTTTCTCTGCAGCACCAGCAGGAAAATGGCCACACAGCCTCATAGTCCCCGGGCAGGCCCTACATGCTAATAAGCCCATGCTGTGTATGTATCATAAAGACAAAGCCAGCAACTTGCAAGTAGACTAGATTTAAATAAAAGGGAGTAACACTGAGTTTATTCAATTTTCCTAAACAGCCAAAATGAAACGGAGATAGAGTAAGCTAGATACCCAACTGAAATGACATAGTGGGACCAAGATGGAGAAAGCTCCAGGATCAGGAAGTAATGCTGGAGTATGTGATGTCTTAACATATATGTTTTTTGTTTTGTTTTGTCTTCCAATTATGGTTCCTGGTTCATAATTCCCTTCTGCAGGCAGGCCACAGAAACTAGAATTTCTCTTCCCCAAGTTGGGTTACAGAACTCTACTCTTCCTGTGCCTTTCTGTCTTGGAGCTGTCCATAAATTCCCCAACCTATCTTGTCTGACAGTAGATTATAAAGACTCCCATTTCAGAAGGGGTCCTGCCTGGGCTGGGGATATAGTTCAGTGGTAGAACACTTGCTTGGCATGTGCAAGACCCTGGGTTCAAAGAGGAAGAGGAAGAGTCCTGTCTTAGGACTCAGGCTGTTAGTTTGAGATCATGCCCTTTTTGTCTGATCACCTTTCTACATGGTTGTCCGTGCTTCAGTTAAGGCTATGCAATGAACTTTTCCATAAAAATCCAAAAGTAACCAGTCATGGTGGCATATGCCTATAATTCCAGCACTTGAGAGGTAGAAGCGGGAAGACCAATGTGAGTTTGAGGCTAGTCTAGTCAATGTAGTGAGGTCCAGGCCAGTCTCCCTACACAGTGAGATTGTCTCAAACAAACGAACAAACAAACAACATAAAACCCCAAAAGGACAGGTACTGAAAAGCTTCCTGATAGCCGAACATGTGGAGGTTCCTGGAGAAGGTTGCTCCTGGAAACAGAATGGGAGCACCATGCCTCTTCCCCCATGCTCTGAATCTCTTCATTTATATCCTCTGTAATATTCTTTATAATAAACTGGTAAACACAAGTGTTTCCCTGAATTCTGTGAACTGATTGAGCAAATTACTCAAACCTAAAGGGAGGCAGTGGGAATCCCAATTTATAGTCCATCAGTCAAATGTACAGGTAGAACAACCTGGAACTTATGACTGGCATCTAAACGTGGGTAGGCAATCTTAGGGACTGAGTTCCCAATCCATGAAATCTGATACTATTCTCATGTAGACAGTGTCAGAACTGACTTAAATTAGGGGACACCCAAATGGTGAACACTGCAGAATTGACTGGTTGTCTGGTGTATGTGTGGAAAACCCCTACAGATCTGGTGTCAGAAGTGATTCATGTTGTATTGCCTTTCCTTCTGTTCAGGGAGAGCTTCAAGATGGTCACCATGCTAGTAACATACTCTTTAGGACAATTTCACAAATATATACAAAGGCGTATGTGATGTTACTAGATATCAACTGATGCATTCTACCCATCTCTGTTCTCAATATAGTGTTATAATAGGGTAAAAGATTACGAAGACTGCAATCCACTCTAAACTAGTTCATATAACAGTGTATTGTTTCTTTGTTAGGTGTCATTAAGCTGGGTCCAACTCATAGTGATCCTCATAGGGTTGTCCATGGCTGATTGTTTCGGGATTGTTTCAGGAGTGGATTACCACATCCTTCTCCCATTTTTGCGGTGCTGGGGATTGAACCTGGGTCCTTGAGAGTGTAGAGCAGCACTCTACCAACTGAGCTAAACTCCAGCCCGTAAGTGTATACAAATAGTTTACTGAATGCAGTGACACACACCTGTAATCCCAGTGACTCAGGAGGTAGAAGCAGGAAGATTGCGAAATTCAAGACCAGCGACAGCCTACATAATTTAGCAAGACCCAATCTCAAAATAAAAATTAAAAGGCGTTGGGGGTGCAGCTTGGTGGTAGAACACTTGCAAAGTGAGAGGCCCTGGGTTCAGTCCCCAGGACTGCAAAAACAAACAAACAAATAAACAGTTTTAAAATTGGTTTTCCTTCAAGCTAGAGGACTAGGGACCTAAAGAAATTCAAGCACATTGCATTCCGAAATTTCAAACTTTCCAGTATTAGTTATAGGTAGTTTTTTGCTGACCCAATCATGGGTGAGCTTCTTTTGGATTATGTTAGTTATCATTTTTGTAAGAAGACAATACTCAATTCCATGCAGAAATCAACTCTCCATAGATGGCTATGCCACAGCCAAGAGTTCAAAAACTGCCCCTAGGGACTAAGTAGCCATGTCAAAGCCCCAAAAGCACCATTTCAGCTTTTGTGGAACCCATTAGCTCTACCACTTTCTCCCAACCAAAATTTATTATTATTATTTTTTTAATAGAGTCTCATAGCCCTGACCTGGAACTGGAACACTCTAGGAAGCCCAGGCTTGCCTTGAACTCATGATCCTCCTGTCTCAGTCTCCTGATTGTTGGGATTACCAGTATGTGCCACTGTCCTGGGCTTCTCATCAAAACTTCTAAGAATTTTGATACTTTGTGTATACTGAAATGGACTTGACCATTACTCTCTTCTTAAATTATATTTACTTGTGCATTATGATCATAAACACAAGTTCATTTCCAAAATGAGAAAAAATTGTTCTTTAATTTTTATGTTCTTCTTTATGGAGGCCTCACTACGTTGTCTAGACTGACCTTGAACTTCTAGGCTCAAACAATCCTTTTGCTTCAGCCTCCCAAGTAGTCAGGGGAGTAACTAGTGGCAGTAGTGGTCAACTGAGAAAAATAATTTTTAAGACTTTTAATCATATACAATTTCCACCAAAAGAGAACTACTCAAACACTTTGGTTTTCCTCAAAAGCTTTTAATCCATTTATATGTATCATTTACAATTTAGTTTTGTTTTTATAAAACTGGGAAGATATTTTGGAGTTCAGTATTCTCCCCTATCTATGTCAACAGCATTTTGAAACAGACAATTAAATAGTCATCCGTTGAGCCAGGCACCTGACAACAACAACAACAACAACAACAAAAACAAAACAAAAAAAACACCCACCTGGGCCAGTGGTGTCGCCTAGTGGTAGAGCACTTGAGAAGTATGCTGGGGGCCCTGGGTTCAACCCCCAAGTACCATAAAAAGAAAAAAAAAATCATTTGTTTTTATTGGGTGAATCGTATTCTTTGTTATGTATCCTAGTTTATTTAGCCATAATTTACTTAGCTCTATTAACAGAAATGTTGGCTTTCAAATTTTCCTTATTAGAAATAGCACTGCCACATCAACTTCTGCCCATAATCTTGAACTGGTTCCTAGAAGGGGAATTACTGCATCAAAGAGCACAAATGTTAAATGCATTTCTAGAAAGGATATATTAGTTTACATGTCCACTGATAGTGTGGCAAGGAATCCTTTGGTAGCATTAATTTCGTTTTGAACTTTGGATACTCTACTTACTAATTTGCATGTTTGATTATTAAGGCCAATATCCGTGCATGTTAAATGTCCATGTATATATTTTTCCCTCTGTGATTCATCCATTTTTATACGTATGGCCACGTTTTTGGCAGTACTTAGGGCTTGACCCAGCATCCTGCATATACTTTGCAAGTACTCTACGACTAGGCTGCACTCACAGCTTGTTTATAATTTTTTATCTTGAGACAGGGTCTAAGTTACACAAGCTGCCTCTGGCCTTGAACTTGCAATCCTCCTGCCTTTGCCTCCTGATTGTCTGGGATTACAGGTATGTGCAGCTGTGCCTAGCTTGTGTCTACCTTCAATTGGGATAGTAACATTCTTAGACTTATAAAAATTACATATGAAACATGATTAACACTCCATGATAAAAAAATTGTGTGATGACTTAAGTATTTGAATACTGACCACAGTTGGGCCAGAAGACTTCCTAGCATTCACTAAGAATCTATGAAGGAACCTCTGGGCCTCCTTCACACTGGGATCCTAATAAAATCTTCAACCATCAATTTTTGCAAAAAAGACCACGTAAGTATGGTCTAGAGTATAAAATAGAAATTATGTGCTTATTCCTATGCATTACACCTCACATTAAAGCTTTTATGGTTTTTAACTTTTTTTGGCAGTGCTGGGGTAAAACCCAGGGCCTCATACATGATAGGCAAGCACACTGAGCTTTATCACCACCCTCTTATGGTTTTTAATATTTTACCAAGCATCTGACATATCTGGCATTCTTTCTTAAGAATTTTTTTTCTCTTGATTTTGAAGAAAAATCCCTTAGTTTTCCCCTTGATATTAAAGACAGGATGCTTCAGGCCTATGGTGAGTACACAGGGACAAGAACAGAAATGTCCCCATGTGGGGGCCTCTAGTTCTGTTATCTGGCCCTAAGCTGCACAAGAGAACAAAGATGTCTCATCACTGCTATAAAAAATAATTAGCTAAAATGTGGAGAGCCACAGGGGCCCTTGCTCACCCTCACCCGTACAGAGTAAGGCACTGTTACCCACAGTTGATGGCCACAACCCATAGCAATGGCCAGCAGACAGCATGTTATGGGGTTCACGGAAGAAGAGAGCAAAGTTTCCAACGTTCCCAGAAATGTCTACATCCTCTGAGCCACGAAGTACCATTTTGGGGACATCATCACAGATTTCATGCACATGTTACTTTTTTAAACATTACACTCACACATAGTGCATTTCCTCTGCACTATGGTTCTGAAACAAAGATGCTATTTTTAACCCTGGTATTTGAGACATGGTCTCACTATTTATCCCAGGGTGGCTTGGAACTTGCTATGTATCCCAGGCTGGCCTGAACTTGTGTCAATCTCCCTGCCTCAGCCTCCCAAGTGCCGGGATATAGGTGTGTACACCACCACAGCTTTATCTGATTTAGAGGAAGGAACAGAGAATGTGGGAGGTCCAAAGCTCACCCCAAAGCACATTAGGTGGCAAGTTGCAACCTGATTTCAAATCTGTCTAATGCCAGGATCTGTGCACTTTCCATCGTGTAGACCACATTTCTGAGACCACCAAAGTCATCTGGTCAGGCAACCTCACATTATAGTTGGGATGTCTGAGGCGCTGGAACCTCATAACTTGTCCAAATATATTAAATAGTTGAACAATCACATCAAGAGTCACTACCCCGAGTCAGGCACAAAAATGTATGCCTTTAATCCCAGCAATTTGGGAGGTGGAGGCGGGAGGATAGCAAGTTTGAGACCAGAGGCAGCCTGTATAACTTAGCAAAATCCTATCACAAAATACAAAGTCAAAAATGGGCTGAAGGTACAGCTCAGTGGCAGAGCACTTGCAAAAAGCATGTGTGAGGAGGCCCTGGGTGCAACTCCCCAGTACCACCAAAAGAAAAAAGAAAAAAGAAAAAAAAAAAAAAAAAGACACATGCCTGTCATCCCAACAGCTTGGGAAGTTTGAGGCCAGAGGCAGCCTGCATAACTTAAGAAGATCCTGTCTCAAGATAAAAAATAAAAAGGGTGAGTGGATGCAGGTCAATGGTAGAGCACTTGCAAAATATCCTTGAGGCCCTGGTTCAATCCCCCTAAGACTACAAAACAAAAACAAACAAAGAGTCACTACCCCAAGTCTTGCATTCTACTCACCAAACTAAAGTGTCTTAAAACATGGGAGGCTGAGGTAGGAGGACCAGTGGATGTTCAAGGTTAGCCTGGACTACACAGTGAACGTTAAGGCCAGCCAAGGCTACATAGCAAGATCCCGTCTCAAAAAAAAAAAAAAAGGCTGTAGAGAGTAGCTCAGTGGTACAGGACTTGCCTAACATGCATGAGGCCTTGGGTTCTATCTCTAACACTGCAGAGTTAAAGAAAAGGGGAGGGGAAGAGAGAGACACAGACAGCAAGAGCAAGAGATAAAGCACATGTGAGCGTGTGCCCCTCTCCTCCACCATCCTTGTCTATAGCAATAACATCAAGGCGATAAACGTGAGTCACCAGGTGTTTGCCTCCCTGCATGCCAGGGAATGCCTGAGCTGGTCAACCTGGCAGGAAGACAATGGATGCTCAAAGTTACCAATCATAAATAAATAAATGAACCCTGCAAAGCAACAGAGAGTCAACACACCTGACGGTGGATAAGGTACTCCACCTCTTTAACCTTCGCCTTTCTTAGCCAGAAAACAGTAATACGTACTATGGTACCTTATTATTTATTGTTGTTATTAGGTGCCACCGAGTCGGTATCCGACTCATAGCGACCCTCAGAGGGTTTTCAATGGCTGTTTCGGGATTGCCTTGGGAGTGGATTGCCAGGTCCTTCTCCCATTTTTGTGGTGCTGGGAATTGAACTGGGGACCTCAGAGACTGCAGCGCAGCACTCTACCAACTGAGCTAAATCCCAGCCCCACTATGGTACCTATTACACTTAAAAAGTTACAAGGCACTGAGCTGGCTCCTGCACACATCTAACTAACCTGATCTTTCTAACAACACTGGGGTGTCATTAGTATCCCTGGGGCAGTCCTGGGAGTGAGCTGCTCAGAAAACATCTCTCAGGAGGTTAGAGGCTGTGAGGAACACAGGGAGCTGGCAGCCTCCAGCTGCCACTTTTGGGATCCACTACATCCCTCACCATGAGGCCACTTTCTCCATGGGCTGCTACTTAATTAATGATTGAACATAGTGGGACTACAAGAGCCAGGCCATTTCTGCTCCATGCTAACCTCCTCACAGGAGAAATCTCTGCCCAGCTGAGACTTCCTTAGAGCTACTGCAGCCTGAGGCTCTTCTTGTTCAATCCTCCTTCCCTTCCCCAGTCAGACTGAAAGCTCTGCTGACTACTCCTGTTCCTTCCCTCTATTATGCTTTATTGTCATTCCCCCCAATAAATTTCTTGCACATCTAATTGCTGTATCATCTACACCTCAGAGGACCCAAAATAACCATACCCATTTTACAGAATAGGAAACTAAGATGATTAGCATGCCTAAGGTCATATAATTAGGATTCAAACCCACATCGCTCTGATTTCAAAGCTCAAACTTTTTTTTTTTTTGGCGGTACTGGGGGTTAAACCCAGGGCCTCGCAATTGCATGCTTTGCAAGTGCTGGACCACTGAGCTGCACCCCAGTCCATTTTTAAACTTTTTTGGGGGGGACAAGGTCTCGCTAAGTTATACAGACTGCCTCTGGTCTCGAACTTGCGATCCTCCTGCCTCCACCTCCCAAGCCACTGGGATTACAGGCTTGCGCCACCATGCCAGGCTAAAGCCCTAATTCTTAACCAATGGTTTAAAGAACAAAGAACAACGTGCTGATACACTCTGTAAAGAAATGTTATAAAAGTTTACATGACTATGCAAAGAACAAAGTAGTGGGTGCATGTCAGGAATTTGCTCCGTTACCTGCTGCAGTGATGTTCAGTAAATGAGTTTTTAAATTTCGTTCTATTTTAAGATGACAAGAATATCACCAAACCTGCTTACCTAACAAGATAAAATAATCAAATGAGACTCCTCCTCTAAGAAAAAAGGCAAGCACATCCAGTAGTTGAGTTGAAGATTCTGCTAACTGCAAAACACATGGGGGGAAATGAATGGACCTGAACCTGAAGTAGTCTACCAAAGGGAGCAGAATCATTTCTTTCAAATAGGCCCCTAAAATATGTAGGAGAAAATGATGATGGGATGGAGGAAAAAAATAACAAAAATAATTTTTGTTGCTTTTTTGAGATGGGGTCTCACTATGTAGCCCATCCCAACCTCGAACTTGCAATCCTCCTACCTCAGCCTTCCAAGTTCTGGGATTACAGGCATGTGCCACCATGTCTAGCTTCCAAATGATTTTTCTGCCTCAAGACTATGTGCCTCCCGTTCACTGACACAGCCCCAGAGTCTGTAAGAGTGTCTGTCACACATTAAGACTTCAGTAAATAACTGCTGAATGAGAATAACTTCATAAAGCCCTCCAATCACCACCTTTTTGCTCTACAAGATACTGGCACACACTTCTGCCCCAATCTCAGATGCAAAGGAGGGTACCTGACAGTTCATGTTGTCCTCTGCTTCAATGAGCTTCCCCCGATATACCTCACCGGTGTTTGTCTCACATGTCACGATGTGGCCCTCAGCCTCGTGCAGGACTTTAATCGGCACACCAATAGACATCTTGGCAGGAAGAGAGTTCTACAGTGAGAGAAAACACCATTATCTTTCATAGCCTAAGAAGACCAACATTCCATAAAACTTAGCAGATACCAAAGCTACATTTTTTGTGGCAGGAGCTCAGCTCTTGGCTTGAAGAGTCTACATGGCAAACACAGGGAAGATGTTAGGTGGTGAAGAATGGTAGGCTGGACAGAGGGAAAACTAACCAGAATAAAAAGGCTGCTTCCCTTATCCCTGCCTACCATATGGTCCTTTAATCTTTGTCAAAATAACCACTAACAAATACTGTGTGTTGCAGGAGCAGCAAATGAAATGCACGTGCAGAACAATACATTTGTCAACCCACAGTTGTGGGTGACTCTATTTTGAGTGACTCTAGTTTGAGAGCCAGGATATGGACCTGAGCTGTTCAGTACAGAAGTCACTGTTTGTTGCTGTTGTTAGGTGCTGTTGAGTTGGGCCTGACTCATAGCAACCTGATGTACAACAGACAATACAATACCCCACACTGTGCCATACCTGGCACTACTGTCAGTGCTTCTCTGCCATTCATAGGGTTTTCAATGGCTGACTGTTTTCTGGAGTGGGCTGCCAAGTCCTTCTCCCAAGCCTACAGCACACAGTATTCCCAGGCAGTCCCTCATTCAAGTACTAATTAGGCCCACCCCTGTAGTTTCTGAGATGGGATGCCAGGGGGCTATGGTTGCAGGCTAATCACTGTTTACCGGTAGCTATTTAAATTAAATTTAAAAATCCAGATCCTCAGTTACACTAGCCATAGTTCAAATGCTCAACAACCACATGTGGCTCGTGACTATAGTACTGGGCAGTACAGATGTAGACCAAAGGACCCAAAAAAATCTAGGACAGGAGGCTGTGTTTTCAATTCAGCCCTTTGACTCTCCATTTACTTCACTACCGAGGCTAAATAGAAAAAAAAAAAAAAAAAGACACTCATAGTGTTCACAAAGTGATAATGTGTTATAAGCAGGAAATGTTCATTGTGGAGGCCTAACAACTCTCATCAAAAGGAGTAAAGAGAACTTTTTAATTCTGAGACAGTGAAGGACTCAGCTGGAATACATCAATCACATATCAGTTTTGGTGAGAAAAGAGAACAGAAGGTTGGCAAAGACAGGCTTCCTTCAAGGATCCATGGCTTTCGGTTTTAGGAGTTTGGATTTTATGCTTAAGACAGCGGGGAAACACTGCAGGGTAAGGTAAGGAAGGATCCAATGAAATAGCAGCAGCATTTACAAAATGGATCGAACATACAGTATAAAGGCAGAGTGAGTTGTTAAAACTTCTGCAGCAGTCTGGAAAGCACCAGGAGACCAGTGTCGAAAAGACGACTGGAGGCAGAGACGCAAAGAACGCTGAAAAGAACGACCCAGATAAGACTTTGAAGGAAGTAATTAGCTAGAAACTATTTCAAGATTATTGCCTGGATGATTCGAAAACGCTGGCCTGGAGCGTTACAGAAAGTGAAAACCATCTACTTTGGGGGTTACTAATGACTAACTGTTCCAAGCGGTAGTGGGGCGACGCTGATGGTTAGGTGGCCCTGGCTTCCCGCTCTCCTCCTCCAAGCCCCGCTGAGCTCCTAGGAAGCGCATACTTCCCCAGCCCCTCATGAGAGGCTCGGCATTCTCTCACCCACCCTCGGGCCCTCCTCACCAACTGCGGCCTCCTCCTTTTTCTCCTTGGTTCTGGGACAAACGCTGTGACTACGAAGGCGTGAGACTAGCGAATGGCGGCCCCCAAATTCCCAGAATACCACGCGTTCCCAAAATGCCCTGCGCGGGGCCCGCCCCTTTCCTTTCCCCAACCATGAGCAAGTTCGGGCCTATGCTTCTTCCTCTCTAGGCCGGCTGGAAACGCGGGCTCTGGTATTATAGTTCCGGCACCGGAAGGGAGGGGGCTGATGACAGGGCCCGCGCGGACCGCCGGAAACACCGACCTTTGGGCCAGCACGGGGACAAGGGGGCTCAAATTCTCAAGCAGCTCACACCACGGACGGGCTGGGCGGTAAGACAGGGATCTGGGGCCTGGGCCTTCGGCTCCGGGCAACAGGAAGTGGGGTCGAGGGCCAGCACCTCTAATTGCAATTTAACTTTCTGATCTCGTTACTGCCAGGTAAGAGGTGCCCTGAGCAAGGGGAGGTATCTCATTGTACAGATGCAGAAGAGTGGGGGCTGGCTAGGGGCAATTCCTAAAGGGAATCGGAGAAGGGTTGCCTGGAGCCCCCAGTGAGGAATTAGGTGGGACCAGGGCTTACACCTGAGCCTGCCAAGGAGTAAGCCTGGAGGAGGCGGAGTTTGCTAAGGAGAAGAATCTGAGGAGCCAACGCTCGCTATACGCTGCGGCTTCGGGGCTGGGCTCAGAGAAGGGGGCGGGGCCTCCTGGGAATACGTCAGAGAAGGGCCTGCGCGTCCGCGCGAGGATTGGGCAAGGGGGCGGGGCCACCAAAAATCTAGACCGTGAATGGCCGAGGCGCGCTTAAATCAAGAGACTAGGGCCTCTAGGAACCGAAGTCCGGGGAAGGGAAGAGGTGGGGCTGGACAGGGGGCGGAGCCTCCACGCCTGACAGGGCGGGGGTGGGGCTTGGGGCGGCCCTGCTGCCGCCTCCCGGGCTCACTACCACGGTGGCGGCAAGGCAATTCAATACGTCCCGGCAGCGCTCCCGGTCCAGCGGAACCCGAAGCTGCAGCCCGCGCCGGGCCGGGGCCATGGGCGCTCTGCGCCTCCCGGGTCATGAGGACGGAGGCGGAGGCAGCGGGGCCGCCGCTGGAGCCGGGTCAGTGCCTGAGGGCCCAGCCCTCACTTGGGGGACCCAGGGGGAACCCCGTCCTAGCGCAGGGCAGGGTCCAGCTGCGCGACCTTGGGCCGACTGCGGCCTCAGCACAGGCTGTGGAGTTTCGAGCGGAACCTAGCCAGATGGACACTCCTGCCTCGGCTCCCTCCACTCAACTATGTTCATTTGGGGTTTCCTGATACCCCCAGGGGGGAGCCCCAGCCAATTCTGATAGCGGTCATGTGGGAAGGTCCGGGTGGTCCGGGGTCCACTTTGCCTGGAAGCGATAAGTCTTGGTGGAATCGCCTTTGAAAATCCCTTCCTATCGGGAAATTGTGGAGAACCTGAGAACAAAAAAGGGAGAGAGTTGCCTGAGAACACTCAGCAATGGGAGAATCCTTCCCCTAGCTTCCCAGACTCTGCATCTTGTCCTACACAGTTCTTTACCCTCTAGTTCTTTTTGTCCAGAGGAAGCCAGAGCCTCTTTGCCTGTCCAAGAAATGGGCAATGGAGGGAGTCACTCTGGCTCCCCTTTGGGACAGATACCAAGACTGACATTAGTGCCTTGCTCTTCAGTTTGCTTGGCCAAGAAGTGGGGAAGGGAGGAAATCATGATTCTCGCTCTACTTAAAGCACAGTGTTGCTGTTAGTAAGCTTTAAAGTGAAGTCCTGACTAATAGGAAAGATTAAGAGCCTGTAAGACCCAGACCCTAAGATTGTCAGGATGGTGGCATCATACCCAGGGTCTTTTGTGATTGCAGCATGGAGTAGAGCCTAGAACTATACTGAGATTCACATCTCTACTTCTCCAATTATCTAACTCTGTGACCTTTGGCAAGATACTTACCTTTTCTGAGCTTCAGCAGAGTAATGGCTCACACTAGTAGGGAGCTAAGAGGCAGGCACTGTGCAGTGCCTCATTAGTCTTCATAACCAATGAAGAGGGTTACTGCAGTTATTTGCACTTTTTCAGGTTAGCAGAGTAAGGCCAAGAGGGGTTAAGTATCCAAGAACAAAGGACTGCCTTCCTTCTCTAGTGACAGCCACTAACTGAAGCCAGGCCAGGGTCTTCCAGGAAGACCCTAGCTCTCAAGTAGTGTAGTTAACATCTGGCAGCAGCTTAGGTATCTGGCATCCGGTAGTCAACCATGTATCAACATCTGGCAGTAGCTTAGGGCTGTGAAGTCTAAAGCTGCTATCAGGACAAATGCCAAGACCCTGCCTACCCTTATCACCCTCCACAGGAACAGTCTCTATATGGGCTGACCTGCCCCTGCCAAGATTGGAATGGTCATGTGGGAATGTTTACCCCATGGGGCCTCAGGATCAAAGGGCTCTAGGGTTCAGGGAAAAAAGAGGAGGGGCAGCTTAGTATCTTAGGGCCCTGGAGAGCAACTGTCCTGTACCACATTTTATAACTGGGTACAGGCAAGGAATGGACAGGGTCATAGCCTGGCAGGAGATAGCCCAGCTAGTCAGTGCTAGAGCCTAAGCCATAGAGTAGGGAGGGAGCCTCCAGTATAGGGCTGTAGTCTGGAAGCCTGGGGTAGGGGTCATTGTAGTGCTAGGTAGACCAGGGCACCTGAAGCGATCAGGCCTTTTTGAAAAATTTCTGTTCACCAAGCATGTGCGAATACCTGCTACAGATAGAGGGCTGTGAGGAAGTCTTGTCTCTATCTGCCGCCACAGAATTCTCAGTTTATCCAAAGGGAAAAGCAGATGCCACCTTAAGGACTTCATGTTGAAGAGCCTGGAGAGGGAGAAGGACCAGAGCATTTGTCTGTTCAAAGATGGGAGACAACATTCCAGGCTAAGAGTTAAACAAGAGCAAAGGCTGGAGAGTAATCAGCTTGAGTAGAGCAAAACAAAAAAGCCATTTATGGCCACCATGAGGGTTCTGCAAAGGGAAAATGCCCACCATAACAGCACTACATCCTGCAGAGAGCTCTCCCACCACCTAGCATATTGGGGGAACCGTTTTAGAATATAAGTCCCTGGAGATCAGGATTGGGGGCTTTAGTCAATTTTGTTATGGCCAGAGCCTAGTACACAGTGAGTGCCTAATAACTTTATTTCTTCCAATAAGTATGTCTTATTGAGTTACTACTAAGCATCAGACACCAAGCGCTGGGAATAACAGCAAACAAAACGAGCAAGTTCCCTGCTGTCTTACTCCATTTGTGCTGCTGCGGCAAAGTCCTTGTGACTGAGTATAAATTTATTTTCTTACAGTTCTGGAAGCTAGGAAATCCCAGATCAAAATGTTGTCCGGTTTGGTGTCTGGTAAAGACCCATTTCTCATAGGTAGCTCCCTTTAGATGTCCTCATAGGGCAGAAAGAGACAGAAAGGGGAGAAACTGCTGTACCCTCACATAGCAGATCAGAATGGGAGGAAACAAGGCTGAAGCTGGTTTCTTTTGACCCTTTTGTAAAGCATTAATCCATTTATCAGGGCAGAGTCCCCATGACTGAATCTATTCCCTAAACGCCCCACCTCTTAGTGTACTACTATAATGGAGAATACTTTTCAACATGAGTTTTGGTGAGGGGCACACTGGGACTTCAGCACCAGCCCTTAGGAAGCTTACAATCAAGGTGGGGAGACAGTTACTTTTGCAAAGCACTAAAGGATATCATGAAGGAGGGCGCTCTCACCCATCAAAAGCAAAGTCAGAGAAAACCTCTTGTAGGAGATTTTGAGCTGGGAACTAAATGACAAGAACAACAGCAGGAAGAGTTCTAGACACAGGGTGCCACAAAGGTTCTGGGATAAAATGAAGGCTGCTGGATTCACAGGGCAACTGGAACACAGGTGAGGGCTGAGATGACTCTGGTAGGCCCACGTTGGGCCAGGGACCTGCAGGCCATGGTAAGAGGTGAGAGAAATCTTTATTCTAAGAGCAATGGGAAACTGTGAATGGGGTTCCTCTGGTTGCTGTGTGCAGAGACAGATGAGGGAGTAGAATTTGGGACAGATGACAGCCAGGAATCAGGTGGGACTGAATCCATTGCAGTGGTTGGAAGCAAAGTGCAAGAGTCTTGAATGAAGGACCTGGGTTCCTTTCAGAGGTGACTGGGTTAAGGGGATGTTAAAGAGTAAAGCTTTGGCCCTGCCTGGTCTCAGCACACCAGACCCTGGCTGGGGTTTGGGTTCATATTGTTGTTGTTGTTAGGTGCTGTCGAGTCGGTATCTGACCAATAGCGACCCTATGTACAACAGACAAAGCACTATTGTCAGTGGTCCTTTGCTATTCATAGGGTTTTCAATGGTGGATTAATTTTTGGGAATGGGTTTCCAGGTCCTTCTCCCAAGCCTACAGCATCTGGTGTTCCCAAGCGGTCTCCCAACCAAGTATTATGTAGGCCAGACCCTGCTTAGCTTCCAAGATCTGATGGGATTGGACGCCACAGTGCTATGGCTGTAGGGCAGGGTTCATATTAGCACCTGCAAAAGGCTTTATGTACATTGTTGCCCCAAGTGCACCCTGCAAGCTGGCCTCTACAGTGGTCCATTGCAGAGGAAGAAGCAGGGACATACATCAGGCGACTCAGCAGGTGGCCTCTTTGTCAATGCTGCATCCCCTTGGAGGCACATGAGAACACCCAAACAGCCCAGCAGGACACAGACAGGCTCTATGCAAGGGTTATATCCTGTAAACCTAAGTGTGAACTTGGGCCTAGAGGACAGGAAGGAGAGGGCATGGCCAAGGCATGGGAAAGCCCCAGAAGCAGTGGCCTCTGAGCCACGCCCTGAAGATTGGAGAGGGTTAGACATAGGAAAGTAGGAGCTTGAGACTCAGACAAGCCAATAGGTTGGAAAGGAAAGGCTGGGACAAACCCCATAGCTAGTGAGCGGCTCTCCTGGTGATGTACCCAGGGGAGCAGTGGAAGAGGGGCCAGCATGGCTGGTGGGCTCCCGGAGCCCACCACAGACACAGAGCTAGTCACATCGCACAGGAAACCCTCAAGATGTGGAAGTGTGCGCAGGCCAAGGTTTCACATGCAGCATTGGTATCATGAGTAAGTAATGAGTAGTGACCAGCATAGACATTTTTTTTTTCCAATTTGTTTTGTTTCTTGAGCCCAGATCTCACTATGTAACCCAGGTTTCCCTTGAATTCATGATCCTCCTACCTCAGCCTCCCCTGCGCTGAGTTTGTAGGCATGCACCCCCATGCCTGGCCTGAACTTTGTCCAGATTTGTGGGATAGCAGAGTAGGAAGGGCCTCCCCTCAGGCCCTCAGCACATTCTGTTCCCATTTGTATTATGCTTCCTGACTCTACCCTCTCTGGGGCACACCTCATCCATTTTTCTAGTGAAGACCAGTGGTTATCTCTTTTCTTTCTTCCTTTCTTTCTTTCTTTTTTTTTTTTTTTTTTTGGTGGTACTGGGAGTTGAACACAGAGCCTTGTGCTTGCATGCTCTGCAAGTGCTGGACCACTGAGCTCTACCCTCAGCTCATTTTTTTACCTCTTGAGACAGGGTCTCGCTAAGTTACTCAGACTGCCTCTGGTCTCAAACTCGCGATCCTCCTGCCTCCGCCTCCCGAGCTGCAGGGATTATAGGCATACGCCACCACACCTGGCTTCCAATGGTTATCTCTTATGCTTTTTTGTTTCTATTGTCCACCAGGATGGGGACCTTGCCCATGTTACTCATCACTATATTGCAGTGCACATGCCACACACTAACTAAGCTCTTGGAAAATATTTGTCAGTTGAGCTAGGCGCTGTGGCCCATATCTGTAATCCTAGTGACTTGCAAGGATGAGGAGGATCATGAGTTTGAGGCCCAGGCAACCTAAGTAACTTAGCAAGACCTTATCTCAAAACAAAAAGTAAAAAAGGGGCTCGGGGTGCAGCTTAGTGGTAGAGCACTTGCCTAGCACATGCAAGGCCCTGAGTTCAAACCCCCAGTACTAAAGAAAGGCAGGAGGGAAGGAAGGGAAGAGGGAGGGAGGGAGGGAGAAAAAATATTTGTGAATTGACCAAATCAGATGAAAGTCCTCCGCTGTAATGATGACCAAACTCAGATCAGTGAGAGGAAGTCATTTGCCCAGTCAACAGCCTGCCAGTGGCAGAACTGGGACTAAAATCCCTAGGTTCAGGCCCTCACTGCTCCACTTCACAGCCTGGCAAGAACAGCCTGAGAGGTCCTCCAGGGATAGTGGTGGATGCAGCTTGCAAGAGCATTCCACTTATACAGTTTGTATAGCAGTCTCCTTTTCTCAGCCATCGCCTTCACACATTGGTGCTCCTGGGGGCTTTGGAGTCAGGCAAACCTCTTGGGGCCCATGAACTCTTATATCTGACAAGTACCTCCCATGTTCCAGTCCTGGTATGAAAGCAGGAGGCAAAATGGCCTCCATCGCTGCCTCCTCAGAGCTCCCCCCAAAAGAAGGTCTCTGAAGGAGAGGCATGGGGTGCCATGAGTATATACAGTGAGTGACCAGGCCCAAAGTGGCAGCATGTTAGTGGAGTGAGGTCTGTGGGCAGGTGTTGGCTCCAGGGAAGCCAGAGGCATCCAAGCAGTGGTGTGCAAAGGCCTCTGGTATGTGGGATTGTGAGAGTTGGGACAGAGGACAGCCTCCTGGAACACAGCCTGGTGATAGGGAGGAAGCGGAAGCTGCTGGGACAGCCGCCACAAAGGCGTTGTCCTAAGAAATATGGAAACTAATCCAGTGGAAGATTTTGAGTAGGGCTGACCTGCTCTGGCTGGAGTTTGATGGAGTCACTGTGGTGTCAAGAATACAAAGGGCTGTGGGAAGGCCCCAAAGCCCCATAGGGTGCAGGCAGGAAGCAGTAATGGTGTCTCCAGTGGGAATAGCAGTGGCAGGCATTGCATCAAGGGTCTGAGACCTCCCTTTGTTTCCGTGCAGGGGACTTTGTGCAGCTGTCTGTGCCCGTCATCCAGCAGCTCTACCACTGGGACTGTGGCCTGGCCTGCTCCAGGATGGTGCTGCAGTGAGTGTCCACACCACCTGCCATGGCTCTGGGGAGACACAGGAAGTGACGTGGGTGGGATTCATCATCCAGGTGGCTATGCTTGGCTGAGGCCTGGAAGAGGCCCAGCTTCCATCTGGGCCTGGTTGCATCTGTAAATGCAAGCAAAGGGTAGGTCAGGCCACCCAGGTCTCCTCTCTGGTAATGTCTGGGAGTTTAGAGTGGCCAGGGAAGTCTCAGGAGCCCAGGCCTCACAGGCAGGGCATCCTTCACTCTCCTAGCCTTAGGTTCCTAGGAGGCTGCTTGAATATTATAAAAACCTTGACAGTTGGGGCCAGAAGGGACTATAGCCATCATCTTGTACAAGAGTTTTCAGTTGGCTGCTGGAATGCCAGACCAAAATCTCTCTTACCTCTTTTACGTCTTGGAATTCTGGGAGAGATAGGGTTTATCCAAGGGCCTCACCTGAGAGATGAAATCTGTGAGGCCACATAGGCCACAAGAGATGCAAGAATGAGAATCCATACCCTCAGCTCTAGGGTAGACATTGCCCCAGCCAGCCTGGGTCCTGACCATCCTCAGATTGTGCTCAGGCAGCATATGGGCACGCTGTGGCATTTTGTGACGAAGGACAGAACCTTCTAGTGAGCAGGAGCTCTGGTAGTACCTGTGGGGCCCAATGGTAGAAGGTGACCTAGTTCAACTTCCCCTTGAGAGCCACCTGGCCCCCTTGCCCTGTCTGCCTTCAGGTACCTGGGCCAGCTGGACGATGGAGAGTTTGAGAGTGCCTTGCAGGAGTTGCGGCTGACCAGGAGTATCTGGACTATTGACCTGGCCTACCTGATGCGCCACTTTGGTGTGAGGCACCGCTTCTGTACGCAGACCCTGGGCGTTGACAAGGGCTATAAGAACCAAGTGAGTAGCCAGCTACTGAACCTTCTCATGTGGGGCCACTCAGAGGTATAGGCCACCCAGTTAAAGTAGTTGGAATAGTCAACATTTGGACACCCAAGTGGGCACACAGATGTGCAGCGACTAGGGGTAGTGGCAGACAGCCTATAGGCAGGGAGCCTTCCCAGAGCATCTTCAGCATTGAGTCCCCATTCCTGCTTGCTTTCTGCAGTGCTCAGAGGATGTGCAGAGGAGCATCTGCCTTCCTGCATCCTTCCCTACTGTCCCCCAGCACAAGACAGGCCCAGGGCCTCCGAGCACATCACCCTGACCTCATGTGGCCATCATTTGCCCATTTTCTTCCTTCTTACCATGACAGCCAGCTCTAAGTGGGGTAATTAGTATTCTGGAAGAAAAACTGATACTGTCTGTCCCTCTCTCCCTTCCTTTCTTCCTCCCTCTCTCCCTCCCCGCCCTCTCAAAATAATGCCAAAATAGATGGCCGTGCCAACACACTGATGTGTCCTGCCTTCCGGCAAAGCCAAAGCCTGTCTTACCTACCTTTGAGGCAGATCTTGGCCCAGGCTCTGAAACTTAGCTGAGCAGAGTCACTACTGGCTTCACTGGCAAAAGAGATGTCACACAGTGACCAGAGCCAATCACCCTAACTCTTTATTGAACCTTCCAGGCCGGGGGAAAAAAGCTAATGAACGTGGACAGGTTGAGGTAGAGGAAGGTGCCTGAGAACAGTCTCTTCAGCCTTGCCCATGGGGCTCTGACCCCTAAGACCCCTGCACCAAACAAAGTACATTCCATGCACTGTGCCTGGCTAAGCTGCACTAAGGCCCAGCCACACTGGGTGGGCCCAGCCTCTCCCTCCTTGTTCATTTGCTTTAGGCTATTGCTCATGTCTGTCTACCAGAGGGCAACGAGTCTTCCCCAGGGATCTGGTCTGAGTCTGGGTACTCCCCTATCTCCTGAGCAGCGTCTTCATGCCTCTGCAGGTCCTGTCCACTCTGCCTGGGCATGCTGCCCATGCCACCTGCTCTGCAGCAGGGCTCCTCTGCCCTCTTGCCATGTATCCTTCTATAACAGGCTCTTCTTCATCCACATGGGGTGAGGGCAGCCAGCATGGGCAGCCACTCCAGCCTGCGCTTCTTTCTTCAGTCCTTCTACAGGAAGCACTTTGACACAGAGGAGACGCGAGTGAACCAGCTGTTTGCACAAGCCAGGGCCTGCAAAGTGCTGGTGGAGAAATGGTGAGCCCTCCCCGCCCCATCCATCCTTCCATGGCTGCTCACCTCTGGTGACATTTGCAGTGGGGAAGGCCTTGAGATGGCATTTGGAAAGAGCTGGGACTCTGGACTCAGCAGAACTGGAGTTTCCTACCCAGGTGGCCATGGGCACTGACCTGCCCCTCTGAGCCTTAGTGGTTTTTCCATCCATACAGTGGGGATCACAGGGACTACACAGCCCAGGCTCTGGCCTGGGGTGGATCCTGAGCAGGTACTGGAGAGCCAGATGAGTGAGACACACTGTGGCCAGCCCTCGGATTATTTACAAGATGATGGCATGGAACAGAATACAGAAACCCTAATATAGGACTAACAGCCCAAAGAAGGTGCTGCCAGGGTGATTGACAGGGCCCAGGAAGGACCCAGCATGTAGGCTGTCAAGGGAAGCCTAATCCCAGGTGCCACAACCTGGCAAGGGCCTCCCCATCCTTGTCCATATGTTGGAGTGGGTTCAGCAGCCCATGGAAGCAGCTTGCCCAGATGTGGGTGTCATTCTTCTCCAGGCTTGCTATGGAGGCTATGCTGAGCTTGCTGCCTCTAGTCCCTGGCCTGGTTTTCCCTCTCTCTGCAGATTTATGGTTTTATAATAACATTAAATACATGATAGATGAATTGCAAAATGAGAAAGTAAATCTCCACTCATCTTTTGGCCACGTGCACATGTTGGAAGGGAAGGTGGCAAATGTTGATTTGTTGTTGTTGTTGTTGTTGTTGTTGTTAGGTGCCGTCGAGTCGTGTCCAACTCATGGCGACCCTCATAGGGTTTTCAATGGCAGACTATTTCGAGATTGCCTTGGGAGTGGGTTGCCATGTCCTTCTCCCATTTTTGCGGTGCTGGGAATCGAACTCAGGACCTCAAAGACTGCAGAGCAGCGCTCTACCAACTGAGCTAAATCTCAGCCCCAATGTTGATTTAGGGACCCCCAAAAGATTCTGTGAATTAACCAGGGATGCTATTGCTATCCAATTTCTCAGGGGAGGGAAGAGAAGCTGGGAGGGACCTCCCCAAGGTCACTTCTAGCATTGTGGCTGTGTTATGACCTAAACCCAGCCTTTCTGCTGCCATGATTCCACCAAGTTGCCTCCTTCCTTTCCAGCCTGCCCTGCTTTTTCCCCATCGCTGAAATTCCCTGCCTTGTACATCTCATTGGGAACCCTGCCAGCTATTTTGTTTCAGAGAACAAATGGAAAAATGGCATGTTTCCTCCTCCCAGATAGCAAACCAAACTGCCACATGACTCAGCCAAGGCTGGAGTTGCGCCAGGCCTTCACGGTGCTAATGCTGCCACTCCTGAGGACATGATTAATGAAAGAGGGCCTTGCGTGGTGAACAGCTGCTTCAGCGAAAATGGGGGGTGTCCCTGGCTTAGGCCCCCCAAACCTCTTCTGTCTTTTCTGGATTTTTACTTGAACGTGCTCCCTACTAGAGGGCACTGAATGGCTAGATCCTATGAGTCAACCTCTGGGATGGCTCCAGGCAGCTGTCTCCCCTTCAGGGGACTTCTTTAAATGCTACCAACTGGCCTTTCTGAGTGACACCTTCTGCCACAAGGAATCTTAGGAAAAAAGAATAATAGACCTTTTAGAAAAGCAGTTTGGTTTTGCATCTGGCTTGGATTTTGGGAATTAAGTTGGGCTGGCCCTTTCCAATGTGAAGCACATAGGGTTTGGGGTAAAGGAGAAATGGGTGCTTGGCAGAAAGCTCACTATCCAGGCTAGGAGTGGGGTTTTGTGACAGGGCCAGCTGGTCCCTGTGTTCTCTCAAATACCCCCACCCCATATGCCAGTCCTGTGCTCGGCCCTGGGCTGAGCCTGGGCCATAGTGACAAGCAAGTACATTCCCACCTTCAAGGAGCTCAGGGCAGAGGGAAAACAAGCCAGGTCTCCAAGTATTGTAATACCAGGGAACAGGGGTGCAAGCTGGGGTCCATGCTCTTGAGAGATGGGGTATGGGGCCCAGTGGTGCCATCTGACCCCCCCTTCTGCCCACAGCACAGTGAGTGTGCAGGACATCCAAGCCCACCTGGCACAGGGCCACGTGGCCATCGTGCTGGTGAACTCAGGGGTGCTACACTGTGACCTGTGCTCCAGCCCTGTCAAGTACTGCTGCTTTGCCCCCAGTGGCCACCGCTGCTTCTGCCGTACCCCTGACTACCAGGGCCACTTCATCGTTCTGCGTGGCTATAACAGGGCCACCGGCTGCATCTTCTACAACAACCCAGCCTATGCCGACCGTGAGTGCTGGGGCCGGGGCAATCTGTGTTCCCTGTCCCCATGTTCAGCCCCTACAAGTTCCTCCCATTCAATCTGGTGTGACCAAGCTCTCCCTTCCTACCTTTTCCCCAAAGCCAGGATTCCTCCTGGGCTCTTGTCATCAGGGCTACCCTTGAGGCATACAAGCAGACTAACCACAAACTCGCAGCTGTGCTGGCCTCTGGCCACACCTCCCTCCCACAACACCAGACCTGTACCACTGCCCAGGGGCCTGCCTTAACGCCTCATGCTATATAGGCTGCAGTCTTCCCTCTCACACCTCCCAGGACAGCTAGCACCCTCATTAGAAAGTCCGACCAGATGCAGCTCCTGCTCTAGGCTGCCCACTGCCCTCAGGGCAAGGGGAAGGCCTTCCTTGGCCTGTCTTTGTGGCCTGGAGCATGTTTCTTGCTCTCTCTGGGACTCATTCTCCCCATCTGCTAAACTCCTGCCCAAGAAAAGAGCTCCTGAGGGCCAGAATAGGCAAGGAAGGCTTCCTGGGGTGGAGGATTTGAGTCAAGAGGGGTGGCCTGGTAGGTGGGAGATAGTCAGACCTCATCCCTAGGTGCTGGTGAAGCAGGTGCTGTCTCCCCACCTCCCCTCCCCCCACTGACCCAACTCTGCCCTCCCAACCCTCAGCAGGAATGTGCAGCACCAGCGTCAGTAACTTTGAGGAGGCGAGGACTAGCTATGGCACAGATGAGGATATCCTCTTTGTCTACCTGGACAGCTGACAGCAGGAGCCTGGCATGCCCAGGCCCCGAGACCCCATGCCCTGCCCAGCCAGACCCACTCAGGATGCCTGGGCCTGGGATGCTGAACTTTTGCCTCAGCCTGTCTGATAAAGCCCTGGGGCACTGGAACATGGCTGCTTTGTCCTCCAGTGCTATGTGTCATCATGCTGCTTACCCCAAGCACCTGGTCGTTGCTGGAGGCATCCCCACAGCAAGGGGAGCCGTCCCCAGGACCTCAAGCCTGATTCCAGCTGTGCCCAGAGAAAGTCCAGCCCCGAGGGTACCCATGCTGCCTTCCAGCCATACCCAAGGCAGGGGAAGAGGCCCAAGCTGATCTCCTGCTGACCTCAGGACTGAATGCTGGAGAGAGGTCGCTTGACCTGGTGCCGCTTTTCAGGACAGCATCTGCATGTTTAGAGAGCACAGCTGAACCCAGGCTCCAGCAGCTGGACCACTCCCAGCCCTGGTCTCCTGGAAGTGCTGCAGAGCACTGGAGACAGCCTGGCCACTACAAAGCATAGCAACACCTCACAGCCACTCTGCTCTTCAGTGCCCTGGCTCCCGGGACACTGGAGCCTTATCTGCCTTCCAGGTACTCCAGCTCTAGGGTGGAGGGCCCTGGGAAGTGGGTTGGGCCTTTCAGCTGGCAGCAAAGAGAAGGCTCAGGAACAGCTACCCAGGCCCCAGAGAGCCCCCTGCACCCATGAGGCCTCCTGACACCAGCCTAAATCCCAGCACAGGGGGCCATCCTCTTGAGTACAGGGAGCCCCAGATCTTGAGGCTGGGATCTGGGGCCTATACCCTGAGGCAGGGGGCAGGGGGCAAGTGTATAGCCTCCCAGCCCCCCAGCCTTCATGCGAGGACCTTTCACATGGAATGGTGGGTCTCTTTTGTCTTGATGGAGAAGGACGATGCCTGCCTAGGATCACATAGCACAGCAAGTAGCATTGACTGGAGCTGGTTCTTTCCCTCCTTTGTTTGTTTTTTGTTGCAGATGAGAGAGGGGTTGGCTTTATTGAGATTTAAGTTATTAACTTTTGAGGGGTGAGTGTCACCTTCAAGTAAGACAATAATAGATTGCAGGTACTTTGGAACCACTAACACCTCTTTTCACAGGGCAGGTAAGCCAGCCCAAGTTCTTTTTCAAAGAGAAGGGGACTCAATTGACCAGCAGTCTGAGGGCCAGGCCCCTCGTCTTACAGAGTTGGAGGCTGACCCAGTCTAGGGATGGTCTGCCCAGGTCAGTCTTGAACCTAGGTCTGTACCTAAGAAACAGGGGAAATGCATCATTTCCAAAGGGGCTGGGGACACCCACCCTTCATGGCCTGCCCCTGGCAAAGAGGCAGGGACACCACAGGGATACCCTTCTAGCCCCCAAGGCGTGACTCTGTGGCAGCTGCTTCACTCTACCCCCAAGCTGGCCCCTCCCTCCCTGTGGAAGCTCTGAGAGGCAGAAGTGGGCTCTGCTTACCAGGGCTGTCAGTCCACCCTCTGATACCGCTTCTCAGCAGCAGCCACAGCCTTGGCTGAGAGGAAGGTGCTGTTAGCTAGGCAGCCGCCCTACGTCTTGGAGAGTAGTGTTGGTTTCAGTCTGGTCTTGTTTGCGTTGCCTTAATGCTGGGTGGCCTAAGGGCCCAGGGAGCTTGTGCTCCATGCCCAGAAGTATCACATACAGCAGCTGTGGGGTATGCGCATCCTCAGGAGAGGTTACAGTGAAACTGTGATAAGAATAATGGCCAGGAGGAAGTGAAGGCCTCCTGAAAACTGGATGAGAGTGAGGCGTGGCACACATGCTGGTGGAACAGTCATGGAGAGTGGCCTCCACAGAAAGTGACCACAGCATTTTGTCCATCCAGGACGTTTATAAATGTCTAGTCCCTTGGCCCACATGACAGCTTCTCAGGACAAGTCACAAGTTAGAGGTCACCTGTCTGTAAGATTAACAAGAAAGCCGTCCATCCCCAAGATCCATCTGCCTAAGGAGGGTCACAGAGGTAGGACACAAGCCACACTGTGTTGCATTCTGAAGTCATGAAAATAGGGCCGGAGACTACCACAGCACATGGCACCCACTGCTGCCCCACCTGCCCTCACACTGTGGTGCAGTGAAGCTTCTAAAACCACACGGGGTGATAGGCGGCTTTGTTCAGTCCAGCCACTGGGGAATGCAAGGGATCTTTTGCATTGCAGAGATTTTATACATAAATATATTTTGTTTGTAATCAGCCATTCTCAATAAACATTATTCTCACTGCACCGTGGCAGCAGTCCTTGGTTGGCCTTTGTGAAGCTGTGTGAATCTGCAGAATTCCCGTCTCCTTCTCAAGTTCTGGGCATGAGCATATGGGAGCCCAGGTTCTTGCCTCACCATTCCCGGTTTTAGCTGGGACCAGAACCTGGATTTTCTCCTTCCCAGGCCAAATCTCGCCATTCAGGTCTTGATGCTTGTGCAAGACCTGGGCAGGCAGTGCCTGTAGAGGAGCTTTGGAGCTCAGGCTGTGGTTTTTGAAGGTGGGGAGGAGCAGCTAGAGTGTGCTGGGTGGCATAATGGGTGTCTCATGTGTGTCGCCAGCTGCTTGTGGACACTGGCAGTGAGCTTGCCCTCCTCTGTACTTCATCTCCAACCCTTGGCCCATTATAGAGAAAGGGACCTCCACATGAATGAGCACATCTTGGGTTGGGGACTCTTAGTGACCACCAAATGCGATTATGGAGACAAATGACAGGATGAGGGAGTTGTGGAAGCAGGAAGGACAACATAAAGTGGAGTCGTAAGGCAGTTGGCTGCCCAGAGCATGCAGGGTGGGGACAGTGGGGACCGACCAAGGACTTCAGCAAGAGGTCACACTGGGAGCCAAGGGGCCAGGCTGGGGAGAGATCTGAGCCCAAGATGTCATGCCAGGGCCAGTATCCAGGTGTCAGAGAACATACATGCCACTCTACCTGCTAATCTACTGTCCCAACTGGTTTTTGGTAGAGTATGGTACCCCCTTGACCAGTTGCCTTGTGAACCTGCTGTCTGCAAGAGGTTATGAAACCACCTTCCTCATATATCCAAGGACTCCTAGGGGCTACCTGAGGACACTGGACACTCAATATCAGGGAGAGAGATAGGAACATGTCACAAAATGGGTACATTCCACCATTACACATACAACCAACAGTTTTGCCAACAGAATCAGTCACACATTGGTTATAGAATGCATCAGGCAATTGTATTAGCTGTCTATTGCTGCATGACAAATTACACAAGAACTTACCAGTTCAAAATAACCAATGTTTATTATCTCACAATTTCTATGGGTCAGGAATCAGTGCAGCTGAGGTGGTTCAGGGTTACTCATGAGTAGTATTTCAGTCAAGCTGTTGTCTATGGCTGTAGTGCCCTCAAAGCTAGACGGGGGCTGGAGCACCTGCTTCCAAGCTCACTCGTAGGGCTGCTATCCATAGGCTTCTTGAATGTCTGTATGGCATGGCCGTTGGTAACCTGAGACAGAGTGAGCCCAACAGTGCCCAAGGTAGAAGCCACAGTCTTTTTATAACCTAATATAAGAAGTGATATCCCATCACTTCTGCAGTATTCTATTTGTCAGAAGTGAATTGTTGGCCAGGAAATTGTCTCCAACATCAGCAGAGGTCAGTGATTTCAGTTCTAAGCACTAGTATGTCCCTGTCTTGAGTGAAATGAAACAACCTAGTTACATGAAAGCCAAAGAATACAGACAGACCAAATAACAGATCACATTAAACTTTGTGAACAATGAGTTTCTTGGGGATTTTAAACAGGGGATATTGATAACTCAAAAGCCTTTACATATAGCTACATCAAGGGGAGGCCTGCAGCCATACCACCCTAGCATCCCATCCCATCAGATCTTGGAAGCTAAGCAGGGTCCAGCCTGGTTAGAGCTTGGATGGGAGACCACCTGGGAACACCAGGTTCTATACGCTTGGGAAAAGGACCTGGCAGCCTACTCTTGAAAAACAATCAGCCATTGAAAACTATGAATTGTAGAGAAGTGCTAATATAGTGACAGATATGGCATGGTGTTGGCAAGTGTTCTCGCTGTTGTACATAGGGTGGCTATGAGTTGGACCCAACTTGATGGCACCCAACAACAATGATAATAACAACATCAAGGGGAGGAATTCCCTTCCCCCACACCAGAAGTTCTCACCAAAATGTCTGAAAGCTGCACTACCTTTAAGTCCCTCCCAATTGTGCTTCCCCATAGGAGCAGGCCTCTCTCCCTCCCCAGTGGGCTTCCCTTCAGTAATGGTGTGTGACTTCCTAGCAGCCTAATGGGCAGCAATACTGCCAATAAATTTCTTCCCTCTTCTGCTCTGCTGTGCTCCTCTCCATTCCATTCTGCTGTTTTCCTCTCTCTGTCCTGTTTACCGTGTGTGTGTGTGTGTGTGTGTGTGTGTGGTGTGTGTGTGTGTGTGTGTGTGTGTGTGTGTGTGTGTGTATCTCAGTTGAGAGTCCTGTGACCCTCACCCCTCTCCCTCCATGAGGGAATGTTGATTCATTACAGCAAGCCTAAACAACTTGTATATTTCTGTCCGTTCTATCGCCAGGGTTGCAGGGCCAAGATCCCACCACTACATGCCAGGTCCAGTTCATGCCCAGTCAGAAGGAATCACCTATAAAACACCAGGTCCCAAGCACATGGCTGGTGGCAACCAGAGGTTTCCCAGGTATATGTTGGGTTCAGAGGCCAGAATCCAGCTCTCCTTTAACAGAAAAGAAATTTATATTCATGTGCTTACCCAGTAGGTAGCTTCTTCTAATAGGTTTTTGGACTTAAACTTCAGACAGGGGAAGGAAGGGAAAGAAAGCTTTAAAAAGAAAGAATGAACAAACAGGAAGAAAATCAGTAAGTCCAAAACACATAGAGGATGACAAAGGACATGAATTTAGGGAGGCAAGGATCACTGGAAATCATGGCCAGTGGGTGGTTCTGTGGATTAAATCTCAGAACAAAGCTAAGGACACTTCTGTAGACCATCTTGTCTAGCACATCCTGACAAGGCATGCCCTTCAGAGTGCCAATGGTGAGAAGCTAGGTACAAGGGGATCCCCTGGTCAGTCCAGCCTGGCAAATACTGCTTTCTATGGTCCCCACTGGGAGACTCGGGGTGCAAAAAAGGCTCCGTATACTCCTGCAACCCCATCATGACTTGGCCACAGAATTTTAGTATAACACTGGTATTCCATGAAATATGTGGAAACTCAGGTAACCACTGGTCTAGTCCAAGGTGGAAAATGGGGCTAAGAAAGGGGCAGTGGCCACTCAAGATCATTGCTCAACAAGCTGGAGACAGAGCAAGACCCAGAACTGCCCAGTGTTGTTTTCCCAACCCTCAGTTCAGGCCATTGTCAGAACAACTCCAGTGACTCCTTACGAGTGAGCCAATGCCAGAAGAGCCAGGAAATGAGTTCTGCATTCTGGAGCCAGACAACGGGCTGCTGCTGGCCCCTAGGGGCCTGTCCTCTCTTTGAAAGGCTGGCACAGGGCCTAATAGCTGGAAGAAGGCATGTCTTTCAGCTGGTGTCCTGGCTTACCTCCATCTGACCTGCCCCAGCCACAGCATCCAAAAATACAGATTATCATGTTGCTCCCATCCTCCAGCTTCAGAACGGAATTGAGGAAACAGGAAAATATCAAAATGTCATCCTGCTGAGCTGCTGGTCCCCAGGGGCTGAGTGATGGAGACCAGCATGGACTTGAGTTGTTCGTGGAAAAATCTCAATGCCCGGAAACAGAGACCAGGACTCCCATGGGCCCAGACCAATGGCTCCTCCAGGGGCTTCTCCTCCTCCTCCTCCCTGCCCCTCCCTCTGCCTCTCCCTGGTTACCTGAATACTGCTTCTTGAGGCTCTGCCTTACAGCCCCTGAATTTTGTGTCTCTCATAATTCAGGTAAACCAGCCTCCCCAAACTGTTCGGAGCCCCCTGGTTTACCAGGGCTTGATGTCTATATATTATTTTATCCTCACAATAAACGGCATCTTCTTGGACTCTCCTGCTTGCCAAAGTTCTCTCTCAGGGACTTCGCACCTGCTGCCCCTACCCTGCCCTGGTCCTCTTCCTTGGGGCTTTGCCCAAATGTCACCATTTTCTAAAGGAGCACCTCCAACCTTTTCAACCCTCCATCCACCACATTTTCATGTCTGTCTCCACTGCTACAGCCCCAGTACCTGACACCTGATAGTTAATGATTTATAGTGAGACTGGTCCTCCAAATCCCAGCCAGAGTAATTCCATCTGAAGCAACCTGCCATTTAGCTGTTCTGCATGCCAGACTACAGTAAAACAAGCCATCTCTTTCATGCTCAGACAGTGTTTGAAGAGACCAGCAGAATCCCTGATGAGGGCAAGGACGGAACACACACAAACACACATTTCCCAGAGTCTGGCTTTGTCTGTGTCCTATGCTATCTGAACCTGTAGTCACCTCTGCTGCTTTAACACTAGGTAGCACTCTAAGCCCAGGTTTGCATCAATTCTGTGGTAGACTTGTTGCTGCAGACCTACTTATATAAAACAGGACCTTGTTGGGGGGGTGGGTTGGAAAAATGCAGCCATTTATACAGTCATCCACCACTCTATAAGTAACCTCTGTTGTTGTTAGGTGCCGTTGAGTCAGGTCTGACTCATAGCGACCCCTATGTACAGCAGAACAAAACATTCCCCTATTCTGTGCCAGGCACATGATCTAATTTATGCTTAAACGCATTGTTGCAGATGCTGTGTCAATCCATCTAGTGGAGGGGTTTCCTTTTTTTGTGTTGACCTGTCACTCTCCCAAACATGATGTCCTTCTCCAGGGATTGGTTCCTCCTGACTACAAGTCCAAAAATGCAAGATGATGCAGTCTAGCCATTTTTGCTTCCGAGGAGCACTCTGGTTGCACTTCTTCTAGGACAGATATGTTGCTTCTTTTGGCAATCCATGGTATATGCAATATTTGTCTCCAGCACCATAATTCAAAAGCATTAATTCTTCTCCTGTCTCTCTTGTTCAATGCCCACCTTTCACAACCACATGATGCAACTGAAAATATCATGGCATGAGTCAGGCGTACCTTTGTCTTCAATGTGACATCTGTACTTTTCGATACTTTGAAGAGATCTTTTGCCACAGCTTTTCCCAAAGCAATGTGTCTTTTGATTTCTTAACTGCTGCTTCCACATATGTTGATTGAAGAACCAAGTAAATTTGTGGGCAATGTCAATTTTTTCTCCATGTATTGTGAAGTTGCATACTGACCCAGTTGTAAGGATTTTTGTTTTGTTGATGTTGAGTCACAATCCATACTGAAGGCTATGTTCTTTGATCTTCATCAGTAAATGTTTCAAATATTCTTCACTTTCAGCAAGCAGAGTTGTATCATCTGCATAACCCCGAATAAACTGATTTTACTCATCAAGATGAACATGTGTGAGTCATCCTTTCAGCTGTTGGTCCTGTCCCATTTCAGAGGCAGATATTAATTTTGCATCTCTCCTGAAAGTCATGCAACACTTGGCACTTAAAGAGGGACCTGGAAGGCCCAAAGAGGAGTCTGAGTGGAGCATTTGCAAGGGCCACCCCAAGGGCACCATTCTCATTTGTATGGCGTGGAGTAGCATTCCTCCTAAGTGAAGGAGGTCTACTGCATAAGAATGAGCCCCAAACATGTAACAGAATAGAAAACATGCTGCAACCCCTGAAAGCAGTTCATGTGGGAAGGATTACAGGAGAAGTGTGTTGTCAGCCCCAGGCAGCGGCTCTTGCTCTGGGCAGTGAGGTAGACATGCAACCACAGCTGGGCTGTTTGCCCAGAGGGAAATTGATTCCTTAAAGGAGGAACTCCAGTTAGGAAAGGATATGTGAGTAGTGCCTTCCATATGACTAGGTGGGAGTGGTCAAGTCGGTGTCCGACTCATAGGGACCCTAGGTACAATAGACAAAACACTATTGTCAGTGCTCCTCAGCTATTCATAGGAGTTTCAATGGCTGATTGGTTTTTGGGAGTGGGTAGCCACATCCTTCTCCCAAGCCTACAGCACCTGGTGTTCCTAGGCATTCTCCCATCCTAGTACTAACCAGGCCCAACCCTGCTTAGCTTCCAAGCTCTGACAGGATTGGAGGCCACAGTGGTACAGCTTCAGGCTATATGACTAGGTAGGGCAGTGAAAAGAGAGCACTGTGGAAGAGGGCAGTGCTCCTGGTCCAGCCTGCTGCCACAGACCCAGCTGCGAATCTCCTGTCCAGCCCACACCGCTGGATTTTCTTGATTCTCCCCTCACCCCCAGCCCTTCAGAGAAAAGTAGCATTTGCTATCTCCTCCAGTTCTTGAAGGTCACTATGGGTCAGATATGACTCAATGGCACCCAACAACAACACCACTACCAGTTCTTTAGGGAAACAGATGCTTTTTGTACCCTAAACTCAACTACAGAGTTAATATATAAAGACTTTTTTTTGGCTCTTTGTGTATGTTCTCTCCCTTCTGTCTTTTCTTGTTTGTACTAAGATGGTTTTTTCCATTCAGTGTCATTTGGAAGTTGTCCTGACCAGCTCTTGCTGGCATGTAACATCCTATAACTCTTACACTCATGTGAGACCAAAGGGTAGAAAATGTATAAAAAGCCTTTTAAAATCCAAGGAGTAGTAAAGTCTGCACAGCAAAGGAGACAACAGAGTGAAGAGACAGCCTACAGAATGGGAAAAAATCTTTACCATTATACATCAGATAGAGGATTAAATGTATAAAATACATAAAGTACTCAAAAAAATCAAACACCCAAAAGCAAATTATCTAATGAAAAAATTGGCAAATGAATTGAACACAGTTCTCAAAAGAAGAAATACAAATGGCCAACAATTATTTGAAAAAATGTTCAACATCCTTGGCCATCAGGGAAATGCAAATCCACACTACATTGAGATATCATCTCACCCTAGTCTGAATGACTACCATCAACAAAACAACAGATGCTGGTGAGGATGCAAGGAGGAAGGAACCATTATACACTGCTGGTGGGAACGTAAGCAAGTAGAGCCTCTACAGAAATCAGTTTAGACATTCCTCAAAAAACTAAAAACAGAACTACCATATATGATCTAACTATACCACTCCTAGGTATATGTCCGAAGGAATCTGAGCCAACATACCTCCTCATCCATGGTCATTGCTGTGCTATTCATAATAACCAAGATGTAGAATCAACCTAGCTGTCAATCAACAGATGAGTGGGTAAGGAAAATATGGAATATATACACTATGCAGTTTTATTCAGCTATAAAGGAGAATGAAATTATGCATTCACAGGAAAATGGATGGAATTAGAGATCATCATTTAAGTGAAATCAGCCAGACCCAGAAGGACAAACATCATGTTTTCTGTCATATGTGGACACAAAATTTCAACAAATATATGTATAATATATCCAATGTTTTAATGTATATGTTACAAGACTAGAAGGGGGACTATGTAAGGGGAGAAACGGGACTGAAGAGTGGAGGAGCGGGAAATAAGAAAGGATAATGGGAGAAAGGAAGGGAAATACCATATTTTGGTCACAAAGAACCTGGATTTACACACACACACACACACACACACACACACACACACACACAACATGCAATTGAAGGAGTACAATTGGTGGGAAGGAGGGGGATCAGTAAGGGATAGGGGAGTAATAGGGAAAGTAAACATAAGCAATATACAATGTTACACATATATGGGAATGTTATAATGAAACCTATTAAGTTGTACACTACAAAAAAAAAATTCTAAAAAACCCCAAACAAAACCAAAAACCTTATCTATTGGAGACAGAGGTGCCTGCTCCTCCCCTCCTAGGCAGGCAGGGGCTGAACCCTGGTACTCCTTCACGATGGTGGGGATGTAGCTGGGTTTGACAGCTTCAGCAAGCTCCCGTGCATACATCTCATATCTGCCCGTCATCTGAAAACAAAACATACATAATTTGCAGGTTCCCAAATAATTAAAGGCCTATCGCATGCCACTACGT
>VMDO01015021.1:0-52531 GCA_007922755.1 Pedetes capensis | reverse complement strand
TCCATAGTGGTTGCACCAATTTACAGCTCCACCAGCAATGTAAAAGTGTTCCCTTTTCCCCGCAGCCTCGCCAGCATTTGTTGTTGTTTGTTTTATTGATCTTGGCCATTCTTACTGGTGTAAGGTGAAATCTCAGCGTTGTTTTGATTTGCATTTCCCTAATGGCTAGGGATATTGAGCACTTTTTCATGTGTTTCATAGTCCTTCTCTGCTTTTCCTAGAGTTTCCAATGGCTGATTGTTTCAGGAGGTGGCTGCCAAGTCCTTCTCCCATTTTGGGGGTGCTAGGGATTGAAGCCAGGGCCTCAAAGAGTGCAGAGCAGCATTCTACCAACTGAGCTAAACCCTAGCCCATCTTCCCCTTCTTAGAAAGCCACTAATGCCGCCCTCATGAACTTATCTGATTCAAATCACCTCTCAAAGTCTCCCCCCTCCATGTATCATTAACATATGAATTTGGGGATTATATTTTCAACCCATGAACTTTTGAGGGGTACCTTCAGACCATTGCAGACTACAGGAAGGATGCCAAGGAAAGCAAGGGGCAGGATTACTTGACCAAGACATGCTCGTTTACGGAAGGTCCCCTGCAACCACAGGTCCAGGGCTGGGCCTCTTCTCACTGAGCCCTGTTCCCTGGCCTGCCCCACCCCAACATACATACACTGCACTGGCTGCATCTTCTTTCCACATCCAGACCTGCCTTGCTGAGACAGCTGTGGGCATCCAGACCCGTAAGTCCATAAGTCCTGGGTGGAGCCTGAGTTTCACCACTTCTTAGAGGTCATGGGTTGGGCCAACTTTGAGGACCCAGGAGCTGAGGAACGTGCTCCCTCAGCACCCTTTCCCAAACCAAGTTCTGCACCCACTCTTGCTCTCTGGGGTGTCGTGTCTCTTTAGAACCGGGTCTGGCCCCTGGGAGCCCCTCACCTCATAGCTCACTTGCTCATCAGCGATGAAAGGTGGGCCCCGGACTCACACAGCCTTCTGGATCTTGTCACTGGCTCCATCTACCTCCCTCCCATCCTCCATGATTCAGGAGCACTCCTCCGCCCGTGGAGTGTTCTAGTCAGGGTCTAACGTGCACAGAGCTTTCAAAATGGTTTTCCAGTCTCATGACACCTTGCATGCACTGCGACGAGAGTCGGTTTTTTTTTGGTTTTTTTTTTGTTTTTTTTTTTTCCAGAATGAACATACAAACAGAACCTTCTGTTACAGGATATTGTATTCATCTATTGACTCGGCCACCTTTCTTTAGAGACAACAGTCTCACAAAGACAAGGATGACTTATTTATTGGCCGACTCCCAGCATCCTCCCTCTGTTAGCCACCCTGAGAACAATCAGCCTTCAGTAAAAGAGTAAGGAGGAAATGAGTACATTTCCAACCACAGGAGCAGTTTGGCCACATTCCACACCACATTTTTGTTCCAAGATGCCACATACAACCTGCTAATGTTTAAGGATGTCACACTTCTCTACATAGTAAAACCTTGTTTCAAAAGAAAAAAGAAAAAACAACTCACTTGTGCTGAACATATATAGACTTTTTTCTTATCATTATTCCCTAATCAATATAACAATTTTTTATACAGCATTTTCATTGTATGAGGTGCTATAAGTCATCTAGAGATGATTTAAAGTGTTTGGGAGGATTGTGTAGGTTCTATGCCAATACTACACTATGCCATTTTATATAAAGGACTTGAGCATCTGTGGATTTTGATATCCACAGGGTTCCTAGAACCAAGCTCCTGTGGATACTAAGAAACATCTGTATTATTTTTAATACTTTTTGTTTGTTTGGGCTGGGATTGAACCCAGAGCCTCACGCATCCTAGGCAAGTGCCCTACAATTGAACTACATCCCCAGCCCAATGCATTTTTAATTGACACATTTGTTGTTGTTGTTACGTGCTGTTAGGTTGTTAGGTGTTGTTAGTCGCATCCGACTCATAGCGACCCTCATAGGGTTTTCAATGGTTGTTTCCGGATTGCCTTGGGAGTGGATTGCCATGTCCTTCTCCCATTTTGCGGTGCTGGGAATCAAACTCGGGACCTCAGAAACTGCAGAGCGGTGCTCTACCAACTGAGCTAAATCCCAGCCCCATTGACACATAGTAATTGCATATATTTAATACATACATACAATGGGTAACGATAAGATCAGGGAAGCTGGCTTATCTATCACATCAAATATATCTCATTTCTTTGAATTATTATTATTTGTATTATTTGAAATACTGTGAGTATGTATTTTGAAATGGAAGGATAACAGTGAGTTAAAGCATGGTGGCGTGGCACGATCTTTCAAAGCTTCTGGTGCCACTGACAGTGGGGCCAAGTGCCCTTGGGGTGGGAGTGGGGCTCCCTCCTGGCTCTGCCCCCACAGCTCAGAAATTAGCTGTCACACCAAGGAGGCATTCCCTTGTTCCCTGATTCCCATTCCTCTCAACCTGTTCCCTGGGTGACGTGCCAGAGCAGATGGAGCCGAGCAGCCTTTTGCTCTGAGAATCCAGAAAAGCATGCTGGGTGCCGGGGAGCTCAGGGAGGGCAGAAGAGAGGTCTGTGCTCATCCCACTCCTGGGCCAGTCTGTGGGGAGCTAGCTGCCTCAGAGGGGACCGGCCTCTGGCTGGCGTCCCTTGTGGTGTGATGAGAGGCTGTTAAGGAGGGTGTCTTGGCCTTGAATGCAGAATCAGTGAGGCCAAGAATAAAAGCACCCTGGGCCAAAGCTGGAGCAAGTCCCTGTGGATACTCTAGATGGCTGTGATCTCCCAAATCTCCCCCAAACCTGTGCTAATGACAGCTCTGAGCCCACAAGTGACGTTTTCAGGACAAGATTGACAGTGCAGGGACTTTAAGAGAGGTTTCTGCAGGTGAAATGCAACTGCATTGAAATTGACAAACACCTCATGAAACTGGAAACTGAAGGAAGCAGTGGGCTTTGGGAAAAACTGTTGTTAGGTGGAGTTGACTCGGGTCCTACTCATAGTCACCCTCATAGGGTTTTCAATGGCTGGTTGTTTCAAGATTGCTTCAAGAGTAGATTGCCATGTCCTTCTCCTACTTTTTCAGTGCTGGGGATCCAATCTGGGTCCTCAGAGAGTGTGGAGCAGTGTTCTACCCACTGGGCTAAATCCCAGCTCCTTGGGAAAAACTAGAGAAAAAAAAAAACCACAAGAAAAGATGGTAAAAATGGGACTGCAGAGCATGATGGAGAAATCATAGAAGACTTGGGCTGTGGCGGTAGGTCAGTGGTTGAGTGCTTGGCTAGCATGTGCAAGGCTCTGAGTTCCACCTCCACAGTGGCAAAACAAACAAGCAAATCATGAAATTGTCTACCCAAACACTCTATATACCTCATGAAGAATCCAGGCTGTTTTAATGGGGAATGCAAAAAGTTCTATGGGGAATAATGGAAGTTCTATACACAGAATGATCCTGCAGTTGTATAGTATCTTCAAGTTGCAAAGTGATTTTATATAGATTGTCTCTCTTACTTTCTGCCCACCTAGACCCCTGGAAAAGCCCATGGAAGGAATTAATCTAATTTCCAAGAAACCAGGTGTAGTTTTCTTAACATCATGGTCCATAGGTCATCCATGTCAGAACCCATGAAGAATCCTTATATGAAGACCAGTTCCCCATCTCTGCCTGTGACCAGTGGGGTCAGTGTATCTGGGTTGGAGCTCAGATATTTGCATTTTTAAGAGATCTGACTCTATCTTTTCATGTTTATTGCAGTGTAACTGACAAAAATATGCATTTCTAAGGTGCTGTCTTTGTCCACTTTCTGTTGCTATAAGTAGACTCTAGAGACTGGGTGATATATAAAGAATTGAAGTTTCTTGTGGCTCATGGTTCCAGAGGCTGGGAAATGCAAGAGCATGGTACTGGCATCTGTTAGCTCCTGGTGATGGTTTTCTGCTAAGTCACAACATGGAAGAAAAGCAGAAGGGCAAGTGGGCACAGGCCAGAGAGAAAAAACACAGAGTCAGGGCTCACTTTATTGCAAGCCAGGCTCCAGGTAACTAGTCCAGTACAAAGAAAATGCATTACTCTCTCTTAATGACTTAATTACCTCTTAAAGTTCCCACCACCTCTCAACACCCTTACACCAGAAATCAAACTTCAATGTGAGTTTCAAAGGAGACAAACCACATTAGACCAAAACAGGTGTACAATTTAATGTTTCCATATCATTTATGTGGTGAAATAATCACCACAAAGGGATTGCATTTTAACACCATCAGTGTGAATGCTGTGGGGTCCAGAGGTTAAGGACCTTAACCAAGATCACTCACTACCTTCTCCACTCCCCACCCCATCCCCACATTATGGAGCTGAGATTGGACCTCACCTCTTCTGGTCTGCAGTCCACCCCACTCAACCCCTCCATTCTCCCCAACCCCAGCAGCCCATCCTCATCCCATCTGCACTGTGGAATCCCTAAGGTGCTTATCCAGAACCCAAATCCTATCTTTTTCCTCAGAGGGCAGGAGTCAGATGACTTTCTTTCTTTTTCTTTCTTTCTCCTTTCTTTTGCTTGCTTTCTTTCTCCTTTCTTTTTCACTCTCTCTTTCTTCTTTCTTTCCTCTCTCTCTCTCTCTCTCATTCTTTTTGTGTGTGTGTGTGAGACTGAAGGGTTGAACGCAGGGCTTCACACATACTTTGCAAGTGTTCTACCACTGAGCTGTACCCCAGTCCCTTTATTTTTTATTTTGAGGCAGGGTCTTACTAAGTTATGCAGGCTGCCTCTGGCCTTGAACTCAGCAGTCCTCCTGCCTCCACCTCCCGAGTCACTGGGATTAAGGCATGGGCTACGTTGCCTGGCTCAGATTTCTTAACTTGCCTGGCTCAGATTTCTTAACTCATTTGTAAAAGACAAGTGTTTCCTAAGAGAAATCCATTCATCCAGAACAGCCTCTGGTTTTTGCCACTTGATATCTCTTCCACCCATCTTCCCCAAAAAATCAAAGGGGCTGTCTGAACTTGGGCATTACCATAAATTCCTTATGAAGCTGGCATATTTGTGCTTGGTGAGAATCCTCCTCACTTTGATTTGTCACTCTTTGTGGAGGAAGCACAGTAATAAAAGCCCTGACACCTCAGTTCCATTCTCCATTTGTTTTCTGTTATTATAACAGAATACCTGAGACTGGGTTACTTATAAAGTAACCTTATAAAGGAAGGAGGTCTATTCTGGAGGTTGGGAAGTCTGAGATCAAGCAGCCACATCTACAGAGGGCCTCATGCTGCTTCAACCCACAGAAGAAAGCGGGTAGACAAGCAAGTGTGTGGGGAAGAGTGAGAAGGAAGGCCTTGACAGCTCGCTCCCTTGGTAAAGAGCCCAGTCCCGGGGGACAAGAACTCACTCACCTGAGAAATGCATCAAGTTATTTGTGAGGGCTCTGTCCCAGCAATCTAATCACTTCCCACAAGGTCCTGCCTCCCTGGACACATCTGTGCTGGAGAACAAAGGTTCCACTCAGGAACTCTGGGATGACACCCTCAGGCCAGCCATTCTTACCAGGCCACTTGGGAAGGAGCAGCCCCTCCCTCGCTCCTCCTCCCCATGGCTGGCTGCTGGGAAGAGGACATTCTCAGGGTTTCACCACCCTGCCCCAGAGGGGTGCCTGTTGCCTGCCTTGCCCCAGAGGGGTGCCTGTTGTCTGCCCTTCCTGGACAGGGGGGAGGGCTCTCTCTTTCTGGGGTCCTATTCCCCAAGCATATGGCACATTCTCTAGCAATGGCTTCATCTGTAATAAAGGCAGTCTTCTAGGGCCCCACTGGCATTTCTATTTCAAGCAAGAATTTGAATTAGACTACCCATATGTAATTGAATTTCTCTTTCTTGACACTAAAAATTTTCCAGGGCTCAGGTAAAACAGAACCTTGACACACTGAGCTTTTGAAAAGTCCCAAATGTGTATCTGTTTTAATGAATGTAATTAAACATGGGATTGCTTTAGCTGGGCAAGATTTGTTCTCCAACATTGTTTGTTGTTATTGAAGCAGTAGAATTGTGGCATTCCTGAGCCTCCCTCTCTCTGGAAAAATATCCAGCAACAAACAGCCCTTATAAAAATAAAATAAAATAAAATAAAATAAACTGAGGAATTCAGGTCAAGATGGCAATGCCAGTGTGCACTATTCTTGTACAGTGCTATATGTGTGGGGTCTGACAGTCCTGCCCTTTGTAGTTTCTCCTCCCTCCCCTTCCTCCCTTCCCCCCTTACTCCCAACCTCCCTCCCTCCTTCCCCTCCCCGTCCCCCTCCCCCCCTTCTCATTCTTTCTTTGACTTTCTTTTGTTGTTGTTGTTAGGTGCCATCAAATGGAGTCTGACTCATAGCGACCGTATGTACAAGACTAGACACTCCCCGACACTGTGCTGTCCCCGGCAGTATGTCAGTGCTTCTCTTCAATGGATGATCATTTCAGGAGTGGATTGCCACATCCTTCACCCATTTTTGCAGTGCTGAAGATGGAACCCAGGGGCTCAGAAAGTGCAGAGCAGCACTCTACCCAATGAGCTAAAACCTCAACCCCTTGACCTCCTTTGCTTGGTCTCAATCAAAAAAGTGACGTAATCATCAAAAAAAGTGATATGAGCTCCCAATTTTGTCCACAAACTCAACACCTTTGAATATTAATTCGATTGGAATACATGAAGAATGGCTGAATCCATGATGACCCTAGAGGCCAGGGAAAGTACTGCATTCTGATTTCCCTGAGCACCATGCATCCTTGAATTGCTTTCCTGGCTTAAGACCTTTGGTCACGCTCAGTCTGAAACTCCCGGTGGGAATTAAGAGGCTCTCAGACATATTGTTTGTGTTTCACAAACATGTTACATGTGAGTTATCTGATTTACCAAGACACTCAGCCCTGTCTTCAGGCAGAGAACTTCCAGAGGCACCTGGCTGTCCAAATAGCCAGGAAACCCATGCAGGTGACCACACATCCGAGTTTATACATGTCCATATGCTCTTACATAATATTATACATACCACATCCCATTGTATAGGATAGACACACATTCTAGTTGAAGAATCAGAGCAGTACATGAAGCATTAAATAACAAAAGAGGGGACCCAAGGATGAACACAAGGAACATGAGTCACATGAAAATCGTGACAATAAATACTGTGCCATGTCACTGGAGGTTCAGAGAAGGGTTTTGAGAAACCTTTCTGAAAAGTGACTAGTACAAAGAGAGGCATAGAGGAAGGAAAGACCACTCCTGCCATGCTCTCTTCAAGGTTGGCCTGAGAAGGGTCTTCTGGCTTCTCCAAGACATTGGGCATGAACTCTGCAGAGTGCTTCAACTATTGCACCTTTGCATGTGAGTATGGAGGACCAATCCTACTCCATGGCTATGATAGGCTGGCCCAAGAGGGAGGGGAGTGCCTGGGAGTGCACAGAGAGACATTGCTGTGTGTCTAGTCCTTGTGCGAGCACTGGCAGCCACCCGATGACTGAAGAGCCAGCCTTCAGGCCATGCAGGTTGGAAGGATTTTTTGTGTCTCTCTGTTATCATCAGTTGGTTTCCAACACCCACATGCCTTGGTCTTCTGTCTTTTTTTTTCTGGACTTTCCTCCTTGACTCTGGGGCTACCATTCCTTCTTGACACTTCTGATTTTTCACTCGGGTTTGGGTACTTTTCTTTTCTTCCTTCATGCACTCCTGAGTGGTTTGATCTACAGAAGATGGTTATCAACTACCACAGTATACTGAGGACTTCAAAGTCAGTATCTCAAGCTCAATGTCTAAATGAAGCTATCATCACATTTCAGTATTTGTTTGTTCTGGATGCCCTTCAGGCATTTCAAATCCAACAAGTTAATAATCAAACTCATGCCAGCCTTGGTGGCACCCATCTCTAATCCCAGCAACTCAGGAGACAGAGCAGGAGGCTCTCAAGTTCGAGGCCAAAGGCAGCCTGCGTAACTTAGCAAGACCTTGTCTCAAAATAAAAATAAAAAATAAAAAAGGGGGGTTAGGGGTACACCTTAGTGGTAGAGCCCTTGCAAAGTACGTGCTAGGCCCTGGGTTCAAGCCCCAGTACCATACATGCACAGAAAAATCAAACCCATCTCCTTTTCTCTAAAAAAACCCTTAATTTCTTTCTTTTTTTTCCCTTCCTCTATCCAGCTTCTTCTATAGTGCCTCAACAGTGACCCTAGTGCCTCAACAGTGTATCTCAGATTCATTTTTTAAATGACCCCACTTCTTATCTCATGTCGTCCCCAGCCTGCCACTGGCCAGAACCAGACTATTTCAATTGCTCTCTAGGACACCAGGCCTTCTGCTCTTGAGACCATCCTTCACATTGCTGCCAGAACAACTTTCCTAAACACAGACCCTGACTGGGCTCTTTCCTTTGGAAATCTTCCTTGACTTGTAGCTTTTATAGAAAAAAAAATTAAAAAGAGAGTTGTTGTTGTTGTTGTTGTTAGGTGCCGTCGAGTCAAGTCTGACTCATAGCGACCCTATGTACAGCAGATCGAAACACTTGCCAATTCTGTGCCAGGCAAACCATCTTATTTATGTTTAAGCCCATTGTTGCAGACACTGTGTCAATCCATCTGGTGGAGGGTTTTCCTCTTTTGCATTGACCTGCCACTCTCCCAAACATGATGTCCTTCTCCAGGGATTGATCTCTCCTCACTACATGTCCAAAATATGTAAGATGCAGTCTGGCCATTCTTGCATCCAAGGAGCACTCTGGTTGCACTTCTTCTAGGACAGATTTGTTGGTTCTTTTGGCAGTCCATGGTATATTCAATAGATGTCTCCAGCACCACAATTCAAAAGCATCAATTCTTTTTCTCTCTTGTTCAATGTCCAGCTTTCACAACTCTATGATGCCACTGAAAAAATACCATGGCATGAGTCAGACGCACCTTTGTCTTCAATGTGACATCTTTGCTTTTCAATACTCTAAAGAGATCTTTTGCCACAGCTTTTCCTAGAGCAATGTGTCTTTTGATTTCTTGACTGCTGCTTCCATGGGTGTTGATTATAGAGCCAAGCAAAGCAAAATCTTGGACAACCTCAATCTTTTCTCCATTTATTGTGAAGTTGCATGCTGACCCAGTCGTAAGGATTTTTGTTTTATTGATGTTTAGTCGTAACCCATATTGAAGGCTATGATCTTTGATCTTCATCAGTAAATGTTTTAAATCCTCTTCGCTTTCAGCAAGCAGAGTTGTGTCATCTGCATAACGCAGGTTGTTAATGAGTCTTCCTCCAATCTTGATGCCGCGTTCTTCCTCATAAAGTCCACTCAGTGTTTCCTTGTTCTATTCGAACAACCGCCTCCTGGTTCATGCTGCCAGTTGCCTCCCCTTCCCAACCAACACCTTCACTTTTAGGTCCTGAACTGGGAATAGGTGGCCCAGGCTCCAGAGAGCCAGACCTGTCTCTTCTGCCAGCTAGGCTGGCACCACGGAGGCCTTGCAACCCTTGCAGTCCCCTCCTGCCACCAGTCTTGGGGTGCTACCACAGGCCAGCAGGTGGCCTGTTGGCTCTTCTAGGATCACTGGGAACATGGAGGTCCCTAGTACTGTCTAGGACTCTGCCCCCAACAGTCACCTGAAGGCAGGTGCAGAGCAGAGTGAAGCCAGGATTCTGGGGGCAGGTGGATGTCCTTGCAGGTGGCCCCACTGCTTCCCACCTGTCGATGGTCAAGTGTTACTGATCCCTCTGCTCCCAAATCCCGTAAGCGAATGTTCTCGTGCTGACCATGCTATTCACTTCAAGAGCTGCAGGGTGTCTTTGATTTTTAAATTCATAATGAATGAACCAGCTAGACATCTAAGGACTTCAGTGCCCAGAGGCTATTTTCCAGACAGGATGTGGGAACTGAGGGTCCCTGAGCACCATGGCCCTCATTCTTAGGGGGTGGAGTGCTTGAAGCCAAGGCTATGGCAGTGCTCTGGGGGAAACCCTGCCTCTCAGGGGCAAGCTGCCATCTGTCACAACCGACTGCCCAGGCTGGGTACCACCCCTCCCCATGGGGCTCACCTCAGGGATCAGGGAGAAGGCATGCTATTCCCTCCTCGCCTCCCCACCAAGGCCTGGGATTCACTAGGAAGGCTGCCTTTTATTCCTCTTAGAAGTGTCCTTTCTAAACCTTCATAGAGAGCTTGCCAGGAGGAAACACCAGAGGAAAAAAAAGGGGAGGAAAAAAAAAAAGCTATCAGAGAAATGAGGATGAGCCACCACGGAATTTGCCACATTACCTGAGGTTAATAAATAAAAGTAAAATTCTTACAGATGGGAAATGAGAGGCCACCAGAGCATGGAGAGCATCCTGATTTTGCAGAAAGAGATGACACTGTCTGCAAGTGCTCTAGCAGGGCTCCTCCTGCTTCCACATCTCCACAGAATACAAGGTGATCTGCAAAGACAGTCCAAATAACAATGGCAAATAAGCACTTGGGAGTTCTTAATTGCTAAGCCACATCACATAAGGAGGCAGTAAAAGAAAAAAAGAAAAATCCCAGCATGCTAGAGCTCAAAGGAACCTAGTGCAAACTCCAATCCGCCCCCCTCACCTGTTTTCAAATGAGGAGGCAGGGCTGTGGAAAGGCCCCACAGCCAGCTACAGAGCCCACGAGCTGCAGAACTGGAGGGAGAGCCCCTTGTTTGCCCTCTTACTGCTATGCTGTTGCTTCTTCTGAATGACTCACATAACAAATATCTATTTGATGATTCCTAAATATAGATATGCCTGCAGCCATACCACTGTGGCTTCAGATCCCATCAGATCTCAGAAGCTAAGCAAGGTCAGGCCTGGTTAGTACTTCGGTAAGAGACTGCCTAGGAACACCAGGTGCTGTAGGCTTGGGAGAAGGACCTGGCAACCCACTCCCCCCAAAACAATCAGTCATTAAAAACCCTGTGAATGGCAGAGACACACAACAATAGTGTTTCATCTGTTGTTCATAGGGTTGCTATGAGTTGGACACAGACTGGTACCTAACAACAACAGAAACAAAATATAGATATGGGCTGGAGTTTAGCTCAATTGGTGGAGTGCCACTCTGCAGTCTCTGAGGTCCTGGGTTCGATTTCCAGCACGGCAAAAATGGGAGAAGTACTTGGCAATCCACTCCAGAAATGATCAACAATTGAAGAGAAGCACTAACATGTCTTCCTTTTACTTTAGCTGCTTAATGTTTAAGGGCAAGTTTCAGAGTCTCTTTTGACATGTAATTTGGTATTTTCTCCAGGTGACCCATAATAGCAAACAGTATGCAAATGCTTCTCCTGCCTTCTTTACGGAGGTGACAAAGGAGAGTCTGTACATGTTCAGAACAGCAGGGATTTCCAAGTATTTTTGATTCTAGATGGGTAGACATTGTGGATATAGAGGGCTGCCTGTCCTACTGTTGGACAGAGAATGCTCCTCAGGCAGAGCAGGGACAGATGTTCCCAGGGAGGCGGGCGTGAGGCAGGGGCTGTGCTGGGACTGCTTTAGAGTCACTGAGCCACGTGTGGCTGCACTGAACAAGACCCAGTGAATCGGTTCCCAGGGGCTGGGAAGGGAGTCGCGGGGACATCCTGGCTGGCGCCCCACACCAACTACTCAGGATTCAGTCAATGCTGATTGCATGGGAGAGCTGGGTGCGGAGCTTGGGACCCCCAGGAATCCAGGGGGCCAGGGATGCAACCTAGAAGAGGTGCTGGGTTTTCAGTGGGACATGAGCAAAACCAGGGTGCAGAAATGACAATACCCCAGTTCTGGTCTTTCAGGAAGGATGCAGAAAAGGCCATTCTCACCTCAGTGCAAGTGTCTTGGCCCCTGTGTGGCCAAGTCCTCACTCAGTGTCAGGGCTCCACCATATTCTCGGTATTTGGGTCTTGATAGCCTTAATACTGGGCTAAAGCGCTGCCCTGTGCTCTCTGAGGACCTAGTTTCCATCCCCAACACTGTGAAAATGGGAGAAGGATGTGGCAACCCCACCCCCAGAAACAATCCCAAAACAATCAGCCATCGAAAATGTGAGGGTGGCTATGAGTTGGACCCCCCACACTATGGCACCTAACAACAAGAACAAGCCTTAATACTGGTTGAGAGCAAGGCTCGTGGGCCCTCAGGAGAGCAAAGGCGCCCTCAGGAGGGGAGCCCTGCCATCCCCCTGCGTGCCCTGGCTGTGGAACGCCCCAGGTCATGCCCACTCTCTTCAGGCCTCTCCCCGCCCTGCCTCTACCTCAGCCTCACTCTCTGTTGGAGGCTCAGAAGGAGCCGCTTGTCCTTGTGGTCCCCTCATGACAGCCTTTCGGAGGTTTCTCCATCTAGGTCAGTCCTGCAGCACCTTTCCTGAAGTCTCCACTTCCTACACCTTCAGCTCACCTTTGTGAAGATTGTTCTGAAGATGTGCCACAGACTGACCTCTTGCTCCTGGCCCAAGCTGGGACCTCACTCTCGTGGCCTCTGGTCGAGTTAGCCAAGGTCTCCCTGTACTTTACACAGGTGTTTTGGTGTGGACCCACGTTGTCCTCACTGAATGTGTCTCTGTTTCCATTGCTAGTGAAGGGCCTCAGGATTCCATCCCAGATCATGATGGCAGGAGAGCAGGATATGGCCCCTTGAAACTTGCCTCTGTGGCATATTTGGAGTGACTTGTTTTCAGAAATGACATGCCCAGCAGAAGCTCTGAGGAGTCACCCTTTTCCTCTGAAGGACACCCCTGTGTGTGAGGGTGGCTCCTCTCCACCAGAGCCAAGTGCTGGGTCCCTGGCCAGCAGGAATGTGACCCACTGACAAACCTGGTCCACATTTGGCAGTGAGCCCAGCCTTCCCCAAACCCTTCTCTCTCTTCCAGAGAAGGAAAGGGTTCCTGAGCTTGAAGCTGAGACCATTTCTTTGAAATGTACTCTAGAGGTTCATTCATCTCTGGGTAATCTACTATGGGCACATGTTCTGAAGCTTCTGTCTGCTTTTCTTTTGTGAAACTGCCTCTCCTTCCAGGAGGTCCCAGCTCAGGAGCCCTGAAGCATGGAGGAGTCATTTTCCCTCCTGCTGCAGGAATCTTCAGCCCAGGCATCTAGGCTCATGCCAGCAGACACTCCTTCCTTCCAGGATTTCTGGCAACCAAATATTTCTGTCAGTTACTTAGTGTCTTAGCCTGTCCATTGCTGTAACAGAATACCTGATGCTGACAAATTTATAAACAGCAGGGGTTTATTAGGGCTCACATTTCTGGAGACTGGAGAGTTCAAGATTAGGCTGCTGCATTAGGTGAGGCCCTCTGTGTCTCAAGTCATAGAGGGAAAAGCAGAAGGGCAGGAGGGTGGCTGTGAAGGAGACAAAACACAACTAGATGACCTTGCTGAATAATAATCATTATAGAAAAATTATGGGAGGGCATCTTCTTGGACTGAACTCCTGGACTGGACCCCAACTGACCAGGCTAAGAATCAAAATGGATTCACTCATGCTAAAGTTCCTCATCACTAAGAGTAGAGTAAGCTGTTTATCAGACTGTCTAAAAAATCCAGATTAGAAAGACAACAGTGGGTTTCCCACACAGGCCACTTTCATATGGTGTGACAATGAAGTCCCTTCTGCCTTTATCTTTATGCAGAAAAGGTAACCTGAGGTAAACCGATCATGAGTTCTCCATTGTCCCATCCTCACCTTACAAGAACAGTGACTTTGAAATGACCAATGTGCACTTGGTTCTTTGTTTCCTCTTTCTTCCGCTCTCCTCTGCCTATGACATCAACCTCCTATGCTGAACAGAGCACTTACTCTATTTTATGGAATGAAGTGTTGCCTGATTCTAGAATTGAAAATAAAGCCAAATGAAATCCTTCAACTAAATTGTTGTGATTTTGACCTTTGATATAACCCAGTCTTACTATAACTAATCCAATCCCAGAAGAGAGAGACAGAATTCACTCACTCCTGGAGATGGCACTAATCCCTCCACAAGGGTGGGCTCCTCCTGACCCCAATGCTTCCTAAGGGTTCCACCACCTCTCAACAATGTTTGGTTGGGGACCAATCCTCAATATGTGCTTTGGTGGCCACTACCATGGCCTTCAGTCCTATAAATTCCCTCTTCCCAATGCCTTGTCAAACCTAAATTTTCCTTTCTCAAAACAAAATTCCCTCAAGAACTCAGGCCCTTATATTAGTCCATGTCTGGCAAGTCTCGCTATTAACCAGTAGCTGTTTGTTGCAAGAAAAAATGGAAGGAATATGTTGCTTGTTTGCAAGCTGTCCTTGGCTGATGAGCAGAAGGAAGGGAGAGGCGAAGCCTATAGCACACCAGTGTCTAGCAAAGTTGTTGGCACTGAAGAGGCCCCAAACTGGTTGCCTGGCTGGTTAGAAGGAAAGGACATGAACAGACACCCACCTGGCCTTTCATCCCACCTCCACCCCTGCTGGCCTGGCCTTCCCGGTTTTCAAAGATTGTTCATACTGTCGGAATGTTTCCCTTGTTCGAAATGGTCAGTTTCCTATTAAATAAGCACTTCCTGGGTCACGGGAGGATACGTGCATTTGAGGTCAAGGTAGAGGACAGGACAGTGCAGTGCGTGTGTGTGTGTGTGTGTGTGTGTGTGTGTGTGTGTGTGTACATGCCCATGCGTGTATGCATGTGTGAGCTCACAAGTGTGTGAAGTAGTAAAGAGGAAGAGGCTGGTCCACAGGAGGAGGCCGACGAGAGCACAGAGGACGCCCTGCCAGCTTCCTGTCTGCTCTGGTCACTGAGGTTTCTGAACCTTGAGCAGGATGATGTTGTGCATCCAGAAGCGTCTCTGCTCCTTCCACAGCAGGTTCACCTTGGCTTGGGCTCCTGGTGGTTCTGCCTCCTGGGACCACCCTGCAATCGGGGTTGGCAAGGTTGGTTGGGGCCACTCCCTGGGCTCTGGGGACATCTCCTGCACTGTCACAAGGTTGAGAGAGGCCAAACAGGAGATTAGTGGGCAGAGCCAGCCCCTTCAGGAGGCCAACGGGCCCTTGACTCGTGAGCACTTCAGAAGTGGCCCTGAACCTCACAAAGGGAGGAAGAGAAAGCACTCATTATTATCTCATTTTTTGACAACCCACTCTATCAAACACGCTGATGTGATGAGACATGCTGAGGAAGACACCTGGTGCTCCCCACTGTGACTGACCATGGGGGGCGCTTGCTCCCAGCCACTGTCCTTGAAACAAGCCAGGGCATCCTGAGTATTGGGTAAGGATTTTGTGGACCCTGAGCCTACTTCAGGTTTAAAATGGCCAGGGGCAGGGGTCACAGAACATGGCCTTGCCATCTCAGTTTGGGGTCTGCTCATTACCTATCCTCCATCGTCATTCCAAGCCACTGGAAGAGCAGGAATGATGCTTTCCACGCTAGGACCTAAGGGCTTTGGGGGAGCTAAGCCTTCCCCCAGAACCACACCTACAGCTACAGTGTGGCTGTGTTGGCCTTTTCAGGAAGCCAGAGGAATTGTTTGGACCCATTGAAATTCTAACACCAGCGATCAGCATTGCTAAAACCAAACTATCCAGAAGATGGCAGCAGTGAGACATCTTCCTTGTGGGCCCTGGAGGGCAAGGCTTTCCAGGACACTCAGCTTCCTATTGGAGCCTGAGTTATTTTGTGCTAACAGTAAAAATATTCTTCTTGTGTAGAAAACTATTGGCAGGATCAACATTATTGAATCACACAATGGAGAAGTGGGGACATACTTTTCCTGGGGCCTCTGATTTAAGGGCTGTGTGATCAGGCCTCAACCTCCTATGCTATTGAAATGCTTGGCTTCAATAAGGAATAATATCTACTGTTTGAAATTTTGCTTTTTCTACAAGATCTGGAAACCTGAAATTTAGGGTCTCTTCTATCTAATGTCAGGTTCTGGTAAGAATGAGGGGCTCTCAATATTTTGGGTGTCTTAAAAATGACCCTAGTCTTTCTCTTAGAAAAGGGAGGATTAAACTTAGTTTTAGTGACAGTTTAAGAGTTAATTTCATTCCTAGAAAATTACCATTCAGTAGGGTTGCACATGGTCTTATGTTTTGTTTTTGTTGTTTGGTGATTTTTCTCTTGTTTTTCTTGTTTTGTTTTGTTTTGAGACAGGGTCTCATAATGCAGCCCATGCTGTCCTGGAACTTAATATATAGCCCCGGCTGCCCTCAAACTGGCAATCCTACTGCTTCAGCCTCCTGAGTGCTAGAATTGCAAGTGTGATCTACCACACTCAGCAGCATATGCTCTTGTTAATATGAATAGATTGAAGTACAAACCTATTTACTATACAAAAAATGCAATTTCCCAAAGGTTTATCTAAGCATGTATATGGAAGTGTACGTATTTAGAGTTTAGCATTTGTTTCTACTTTAAGAATATTTTAGAATACATATATATATGTATATACATATGTGTGTATATATATATACATACATATATACATATGTGTGTATATATATACATTATATATATATATATATATACATATATATATATTCTCATAGTTGTGCATCCATGGATTCAACCAATCACACATAGAAAATATTTGGGAAAAAAATCCAGAAAGTTCCCAAAAGCAAAACTTGAACTGGCTGTACCCTGAGTGCTAAGCTGAATCCACACAAATGAAGTGATAGGTAGGCAATTGTAATAGGTGTGGTCAGTAATCTTGAGATGACTTAAAATATACAGGAGCATGTGCATAGGTTCTATGCAAATACTGTTTCCTTTCATATGAGAGACTTAAGCATGCGCAGGAGATCCTGGAACTAATCTGCAGACAATGCTGGTGACTAGATATGTCTTTGTTGTTGTTAGGTGCCGTCGAGTCGGTATCCTATTCATAGCGACCCTCTGTACAACAGGGGAAACGCTATTGTCAGTGCTTCTCTGCTGTTCATAGGGTTTTCAATGGCAGATTGATTTTTGGGAAGGAGTGGCAAGGTCCTTCTCCCAAGCCTACAGCTTCTGGTGTTCCCAGGTGGTCTCCCATCCAGGTACTAACCAGGCCCGACCCTGCTTAGCTTCCGAGATCTGACGGGATCAGATGCCACAGGGCTACCGCTGCAGGCATGGAATGTCTAGATATCTGCTATACACCTCGGCTAAATGAATATAGATCACAGCTCCTGCATAGTAGGAGAGTTCTTTGAGCTTCATTTCATTTTATCTTCAGACCATGGATGGCTGCCTCATTAGATGTCTGCACTCCTGCTGAGTGGCATTTTTAGAAGTAAGGCAGGCTATGTCTAGTGGGTCACAGTTGGGACAGATGAAGCTAATTCTGAAGCACAGGGCACTTGTGTCAGCAGCTTGTCCTGAGTAAGGGAAATTGCATTTGGGATGAGTGCCAGCTCATCTGCAGGTAGCTGATGTCCCTGCAAGGTCATGGAGGAGAGAATCAGCTATTCCCCAAGAAGGGAAACACTCAGTGATCTTCTGAGTGTTCCGTGTTGGTGCATGTCAGACAACCCGGGAGAATCATTTTCACCTTGGTTTTGACTCAGTTGTAGAGGACTAGAGTCTGGTCCCACCAGTGAAACCTCCCTAGGTAACAGGTCATCCATAAATGGCACCAGATACAAGGGATGCCAAGAGGGCTGGAAGCTTGGACCCAGGTCAGTCTACCTTCGCCTCAGTCTCCTTGTCTGTAAAATAATTATTAGAAGACAAGGCTTCTATGGGCTTTTTGGTCTTAATATTTCAGTGGTTCTTTTTTCTGGAGGTTTAAGCAGAGGATTAAAGATTTATTACCAACTCCTCCATTACCTCTGCCAAAGTCTGCCAGAAGAAAAACATTTATTTGAGCACATTCAGAAGGGAGAGCTGAAGGCACCACCCTGAGAAGCCCAAGATATCCACTGCAGCCCTGAAACCTAAGTTCTTGTTTTTCATGTACAGCTTTCAGTACTAGCTTCATAGGTCGCAGATCCCTACAAAGGTCAATATTGTATTTTCTGCAACTACATTCAGAAAAGCAATTTTCTGGTTCTGTGCTGCATGGGGGCTGGCAGGAGGCAAATGTCAGCTCATTCCTGTGTAATTGACACAAGGCAACTTGGTTCCAAGGCTTAGCCAAAGTAGTTACTAATAGATTCTAGATGACAGATTGGGACTTTTTTCTCTCATCTTTCAGTGGGAAAATTGGAGGCACAGCACTGCAGTGGTGGGCTTTGATGTCCTATTGTCCCTTTGGCAAGAGAATACTTAAAACAATTTTAAGAAAAAATATTGGAATGTATGTCTGAATATTTTACTTTCCTGTTAAGTCAAAAGAAATTTATTAAATTTATTTGGCATGCAAAGTGATTTTTGAAAATTACTTTTATCAAATTTCATTAAACTGATCCTGGAATTGAGGATCGGTTTAATGAAATTCAATCAAATAATTTTTAAATGATTCATTATTTCACTACACTGAGGACCATGTATCGAAGCCTCAGGACAGTGCATGGACACTGTCACTCAACAAATGTTAATACCATTTTTTATAACATGACTTGAAAGATGATTATTTGTAATAATCTCAGGAACATCTAGATTATTTCCATGACAGCAGCTCATGTGAAAAGACTAAAGCAGGTGGCCTTAAATAAATGCTGGATAATTTTACTAAGGGCTTTTTTAGACTAGGGTCTGTTTTGAAAAAGAATCATTGTGTCAGTGAGAAAATGAACTTGGTTGTGTAACCTGTTTTTGTCTTTTCTGGCTTCTTTTCCTTTAATTTCACGTACAAAAGCTCAAACATCAGTGTCTTTTCACAAGGCATGGGTCCTGAAGCTGCCCTTGTGAATGCTAGAAGTCGTGGGAAGGTAAATGTTCCTTAGATTTTCCAACATCGTGAGCTCTCTGGAAGAAGTACAATATGTTTTACTCTGAGGCCCTGGGTTAAATACCAAGCACTGCAAAAACAGAAAAAGGATGTGGCAATCCACTCCCAAAACAATGCTAAAAACAATCAGCCATTGAAAACCCTCTGAAGGTCACTGTGAGTTGGACCTGACTCCTTGGCACCTAACAACAACAATCTCAGGAGTCAGGAAAACTTGCTAGTGTTTATATTTTCACAAGAAGTTCTGCACACACAGAATTCTAGATGACAGATAGGGACTTTTTTCTCTTACCTTACAGTGGGAAAATTGGAGGCACACAAGCAAGGGACTTATTGCCTTGTTTGATAGCTAGACTTCTCTTGATAATTCTCAAGCAGCAGTTTCAGCCTTTGGGATGTGGCTAAACAGACTGTGGAGTGCCTCAGGGGCCTCCAGATGTGAATAGCAGAGGAATGCCAACCTGCAGAGTCCAGAGTGCTCATTGATTATAACAGATGCAAATTACATAGGCATTTGACAAAAACACAGTATTTTTTTTTTTAAAGGGAAACAAGTGTCTTTTGTTTGCAGGATTACTCTGGCAAAGAAAATGTCAGTGTAATGCAAGTTATAGCCTACGCTATACCCCATCACCATAGTTACTGACTTAGTGAATTGTCTTAACTCTTTGGAACATCAGCTTCAAATGGTTTTATTTTTCTACTACTAGCCATTAGCTGGGCTCTGTTGAATACCACCTCTGCTTTCTGCCTAAGAGGGACCTTGCTTACCGATAAATTAGTATGTAAACATTTAGTATTTTCAGTTATTGCAACAATCTCATCTTAAAAGTAACTAATCCTGTTTAGGTTTTTAAATCACATATTAAGGTTTTACTTACTGAGATAAATTTTATATGCAGTTACATGTATTTTAAGTGTAATACTTAAGGCATTTCAACTAATGTGCATATCTGTGTAGGACATAAGAGGAATATGCAAAACCTATTGAATTTCTACATACTAGGAACTCAAGGCCTGTGGCCATTCCACTGTGGCATCCAATCCCATCAGACCTCAGAAGTTAAGCAGGGTCAGGCCTGGTTAGTACTTGGATGGGAGACTGCCTGGGAACACCAGGTGCTGCTGGAGGCTTGGGAGAAGGACGCGGCAGCCCACTCCCTAAAAACAAGTGGCCAATGAAAACCCAATGAATAGCAGAGAAGCACTAATAATAGTGTTTCACCTGTTGTGTGTGGGGTTGCTATGAGTTGGACACCTACTTGACAGCACCTAACAACAACAAGAACAACAAGCAACTTAAAAACCTGCAAATGAAAATAAGAAAACAGATTCATTTATGCTAGCATCAAAAAAAGTAAAATATTTAGAAGCAAAATTTTTTAAGTGCCAGACTTACTACTAAAAACTTAAAATGTTGTTGAAAGAATTTAAAGTAGATGTAAATAAATGGAAAGACATCCATGTTCATGGATTGGAAGGCTTAATATTGTTAAGATGGGAATACTTCCTGTTGTGGTTTAAATCCGAAATTTCCCCCAGGCTCATGTGTTTGGGTGATTGGTCCCCAGCTGGTGGTGCTATTTTGAGAGGCTATGGAAACTTCAGGAGGTGGGACATAGTTGGAGGAAGTAGGTCACTGGCAGTGAGCCTGTGAAGGTTATACCTGACCCTGTTGTCTGCTTCCTGGTCCATCATGATGTGAACAGCCTCTGACACACGCTCCTGCTTCCATGAACTGAGCTGTTCTACCATGCCTTCCCTGCCATGATGGACTAAGGAACCTGAGGCAAAGTCAACCATTCCTTCCTCTGGTTCTTTCTGTCAGGTATTTTGTCACAGAGATGTCAAGGTAATAATACTCTTCCCAACTTGACATACATATTTAACATGACCCCTATCAAAATCCCAGCTGCCTTTTTGACAGAAATTAGTAAACTGATTCTAAAATTCATATGTAAATTTATAGGACTCAGCATAGCCAGAAAAAAAAAAAAAATCTTGAAAAAGAAAGACAAAGTTGGAAGGCTTTCAACCTCTGATTTCAAAGCTTACTTTAAACCTCCAGTAGTCTAGACAGGATAGGACTCACACAAAGAGAGACATAGACATCAGTGGGGTCTAATTAAAAATCTACAAATAATTGATTTTTGACAAGGGTGCCAAAATGACTCAATGGGAGAAAAAATAGTCTTTTCAACAAATGGTGGTAGGACAACTGGACATCCGTGCACAAAGAAAATAAAGTTTGACTTCTACCTCACACAGAAATTAAAAAAATGGATCATGGACCTACATGTAAGAGCTGAAACTCTGAAAAAATTTCCAGAGTAAATCATCATTACCTTGAATTAGGCGGTTATTTCTTAGATATGACACAAAAAGTACAAGCAACAAAAAAGAAAACAAGATAAATTCAACCTTATCAAAAGCAGCACTTCTATGTTTCAAAGAACACCATAAATAAGTGAAAACACAACCCATAGAATGAGAGGAAATATTTGCAAATCATATCTGATAAGAGACTTTTGTCCAGAATAAAGAACTCTTAAAACACACCAATAAAGATTTGAACATACATTTCTCCAAAAAAGATATGCAAATAACCAGTAAGCATGGAAAAGGTGTTCAGCATCATTAAATCATTAAGGAAATACAAATAGAAATCATAATATAGCCTCAGTTCTCACACATTATAGTAACTAAAATGAAAAGGATAGACAACAAGAAGTGGTAAGGGTATGGAAAATCAGGAGTACTCAGAGATAGCTAGTGGGAGTTTTAGGTGGTACAACCATTTTGGAAAACAGTTTGACAGTTTCTCAAAAAGCTAAACATATAGTTATGATGTGCCCCAGAAATTCTACTTCTAGAGAGCTGAAAAGACAGTGGTACTTCAGCCCTCAACCACAATCCATTCTGAAGACTGGCTGAGTGCCAATCAGTTCAAGCGCAGAGTACTCATAAGAAATAATGTAAATGTATTTATTGGTCCCAGTACCACACTGAATCACTAATTCAGATACATGTATGCCACTCACATACTTAGCAATAAGTTCTTTTTAAGATCCAATTGTTGTAACTATTTTCTTCTTTCCTTTCCTTTTAGTGCTAGAAAGTTTCTTGGGTGCCATGATGATGGAGTGTGTGTGTGTGTGTGTGTGTGTGTGTGTGTGTGTGTGTCTGTGTGTGTGTACTGTTTTGGCACAGTGGTCAAGTGCTGAGCAGGATGTTGAGCATTGAACTAGAGTTCTATCAAAAATCTTGATCTAGGAGCAAAATGTTCGAGCATGGAGCAGTACGAGTGCCAAAGTACCACTGTATATATAATTCATCACATTAATCAAAAAGTGGAAACAATCCAAATGTTCATCAACTAATAAATGGATTTTAAAATGTACTGTATCCATCAATGGAATATTATTCAGCAGTATAGAAGATAGAAGTACTGATTTATGCTACAACATGGATCAGCCTCAAAAAATTATGCTAAGTGAGAGAAATCAGTCATCAGAGGCTACATATTCTATTCCATTTCTATAAAATGTCACAAAGAGGCAAATACACACAGGTTGTAATGGCTTGAATATAAAATGGTCCCTAATGCTCGTGTTTGAATACTTGGTCTTCAGTGAGTAGTGCTGTTTTGGGAGGCCATGGAACCTTTAGGATGTGGGATATAGCTCATAGCTAGCAGACGTAAGTCATTGAGGGTGAACTTTGAAAGTTTTACCCTTGGGCCCCATTACCAGTGTCTCCTCTGCTCCAGTCAACCATGATATGAAGAGCTGCAGCCATGCACTCCTGCCACCTCCTAGGCACATGCTCCCCACCAATACGGACTACATTTCTGAAACTTTGAGCTAAAATAAATCCTTTCTTCCTTAAGTTTGTTTCTACCAGGAATTTTGTCACAGCAATGCCAAAGCTAATTAACATAGAAAATGGGTCTGAGAGAGTGAGTTGTTATTGTACCTAAACCCAGAGATGTGATACTTAGGCCTTTGGAACTGGTTTGTAGGAGGGATTTGGAAGATTTTGGAGATGCAGGCTAGAGAAGCACTAAATTGCTATAAGCAGAACTTAATGGGCAGATCTAGTGGAAGTTCAGAAGACTGGAATGCCAACAGGAGTGTGGACAGTGAAGACAGTGTTCATGAAGTTTCAGAGGGGAATAAGAACTCTATTGGGAATTGGTCTAGAAGCCATGTGTTACATTCTGGTAAATAGTTATTCTGCAGTTTGCCCATGTCTGGCACATTTGAGTAAGACTCAATTCAAAAGGAAGGGATTAATTATCTTGGCAGAGGAAATATCAAGACAGCATAGCACTGAGGCTGTGCCATGGTTTGAATATAAAATGGTCCCCCAAGGCTCATGTTTAAATGCTTTGTCCCCAGCAGGTGGTGCTGTTCTGGGAGGCTGTGGAAACTGCAGGAAGAGGGAACTTGCTGGCAGAAGTAGAGCACAGGGGTGGGCTTTGAAGGTTTTACCTTATACCCCAAGTTCTGGTCCTTCTCTGCGTGGGTCCGCCATGCTATGCTGAGCTGCAGCCACCATGATGTGCAGGCAGTACTCCTGTGGCCTCCTTGGCATGACCTCTTTACCATGTGGACTGATCCTCTGAAACTGTGAACTGAGATAAATCCTTCCTCCCTTAAGCTTGTTTCTGTCATTATTTTGTCACAATGATGAAAACTCTAGTTAACAAAGAGGCAGAAAGTAGGTTTGTAGATGTAGGGGGCTGAGGGTAGGAAATATAAGGAGTGTATGGTTTCTTTTTGGAGTGATAAAAACTTTCTGAAATTAGATGGAAATGATGGTTATACATCTTAGAATAGACTAAAAATTAAATACATTTAAAAAGGTGAAGTTTATGGTATAGTTATTTCCCATTAAAGCTATTATAAAAATACATACACCAACTTATGACCAACTGATTGTTTATTTCTAATATTCAATCTCATGTCCAGTTCATACCCCTACTCTAATCCCCTCACTCTTATGTTCTTACCCTCTTTCTTACTGCAGATCTTCTGCTGTGATGGCAGAAAGACAGGAGAGAGAAAAAACAGCTGCTTTCTCATCTGACTGTCCATTGCAGGTTGCCATGTGCTCCTTGACTGACCATGACTTTTATTCCAGCTCACTGCTTGTACAGGTTTGGTAAGGACAGATAGTAGCCATAAAATGCTGAACTCCACAGGCCATTTCTTCCAAAAAATTCTAAATGCTGGGGTGCTCTCAAGAACCTTAGTGATGTCTTTGAGCTTTCAGCCACCTGGCTGCATGAGCCATTATTCCTCAGCATGTAAATTTAGGGTCTTATGTGCTTTCCAGTCCCTGGCACGACCCCTAATCTCCTCTGTCTTTCATGGCCTCCAGACAGTAACATAATGGGGAGAAAAGAATATCCTAGTCTCTGCCAGCCAGGCATCTAAATCTTGTTGAGGAAATTGTGTGTCACTGGCTGGCAATCCAGCATCAGTTTTCCAACCCCACCCTCCCTCTTTCTGAACAGGTCAGGTTTTGTTCCAGTACAGGCCCCTTCGTCAGCCCTAGGCTCAGCCCTTCTTAAACTAAGCCGTCTGTGTGATCTCACTGCAGTGATGCCTTTTTCTGGAACTGGGACAAGATGTGAACCAATGAGATGTTAAGAAATGGTTTGCTGGAGGTTCTGGGAACACTTTGGTCTACTCTTCCGGGACTTCAGTAGCAATTCTTCCTGAAAAAAGAGGAAGGGTTTAGCACCAATTGCAAAAGACTCTCCCCACCAGAGCATCGAGCTTCCACTGAGTCCCACACTGGACAGCAGAGTGTTGATCTGGCCAGGACAGAACAACTGGCCAGCCTGCCAAGAAGTGAGGTCCTAAGGTCTCTTTTAGGGGAGCCATACTCTCTTGGCTGTTTAAGCTAGTTTGAGGGTTTTGTTTTGTTTTGTTTTTTGATATTTAACTGAGTCAGATGCAAAACATTGATGTTAAAAGCAAAACCACCCATTGCAGGATGAGGCGATTCCAAGCTCATGTGCAGTCTTTCCTCCCCATCCACACTGACAATGGCTGGCAGTGTGGGGAACTGTGTCCATATACCCTCCACAGCGCCACTGCTTACCCTCCTGAGCAGGTGCCCATGCCTCTGACACCAGGCAGGAAGTTCATTTAACAACCATGAATGCGGATGTTACCTCTGCCCTCCCCTTTCCCTTTACTCTTGAAAAATCAACATATATAAAATGTTAGGTAAAAATTATAGGAGACTAGGGTTTTATACAAAGCCCCTGCACTAGGCTCCAACAGACCAGACTAAAAATCAAAATGGAGTCAGTCATGCTAAAACCCCATATCACTACACCTAACTTGAGCCATTTACCTGACTGGGGAAGACATGGGAATGCAGATGGGAATGGCTGCCAATTTCCTTAACAGGGCACTTTCGGTGGGCGTAAAGAGCAGTTCCCTCCGATTTGCCCTTACACAAAAAAGGTGACCTCCTGCTAACCAACTGGTTACTCTCCTGTTGTTCTGTCTCTGTCCCTGCATTAAAGGAAAGTAACTTTGAAGTGACCAGTCTGCTTTTTGTCTTTTTCCTGTGTTCTTCAAGCCCTTCTCTGCCTAAAAAACCAATCTCTTCTGCTCAATTCATCGGAATACTTACTCTATTTTATGGAATGAGGTACAAAAATATTCTATTTTTTTCTAGAATCAAAAATAAAGCTCATTAAGATTGTTAGGCTAAATTGTTGTAATTTTATCTTTTAAATAACTTATGAACAATATATAGTGTCTATACCTCAAGTGTACCAGTTGGTGAGCTTTTATGCATATGTAGACTCATTTTATGCATAGGTAGACTAACCTACATAAAAATATAGAAAGTTGTCAGCCCCCGGATGCATATTAACTTTACATATTAATGGGTTTCACAATGACATTTCCACACATGTGTATATTGTGCTTTGATCATATCCACCCTCCCAACTACCTGTTCTTATCCTCCTCCCCCCCCAAACCCTTATCATGTTGGTCCCCTTACTCTTTTCTAATAGTCCTTGTGCTACTTTGTAGCCATCTTATTTTTTTGCTTTTTTTTTTTTTTTTTTAATTCTAGCTTCCATATATGAGAAAACCACACAATAATTGTCTTTCTGCATCTGGTTTATTTCACTTAACATGATGACTCTAGTTCCATCTGTTTTCCTGCAAATGACATGATTTTGTTCTTCTTTATGGCTCAGTAGTACTCCACTGTGTATATGTACCATATTTTCCTCATCCATTCAGCTGTTGACAGACACCTAGGCTGATTCCATAGCTTGACTCTTGTAAACATGAGTGTGCAGGTATTGTTATTGTATGCTGACTTCATTTCCTTAGGGTATACATAACCAGGAGTGGGATAGCTGGGTCATGTGGCAGTTCTATATTTTAGTTTCTTGAGGAAACTCTATCACAATTTGTTTAACCTTTCAGTGGGCATTTGGATAGTTTCCAGTTGGGAATATTATAAATAAAGCTGTTACAAATGTTTGCACAACTCTGTAGACATAAGGTTTTTTTCTCTTGGGTAAACAGTGAAGATCAGAATGGCTGGATCTTATGGTGGGTATAAGTTTTCCAAGGTGATTTATTGGAATTGGTTTTAAATTTTATATTTAAATAGGTTCTTGTGAGTATATAGAAATGCAAATGAGTTTGGGTATATTGACCTTGAATTCAGTAGCCTACTAAATTACCTCATTCTTTTTATTTGCTTTTAGAGTCTTTTGGCCTTTCTGTATGTGCAATCATGTGTCAACCTACATAAAAGCCATCAGAGAGAGATTGTCCAAAGAATAACAATGGCTATTTGGGAATAGTATTGCATTGCAATGGGAATGCCAGCACTGCAGTGGGAATATGAATGCCATGGCAAACCAAAGGCATATTCAAAGACAAAGGCACGTAGGAGGAGAGCTGGGTGCCATGGTGCACCGCCAGCATTCGGGAGGTGGAGGCAGGAGGATGGCAAGTGCGAGGCCAGAGGCAGCCTGTGCAACTTGGTGAGACTCTGTCTCAAAATAAAAAATTTAAAAGGGTCTGGGGGTACAGCTCAGTAGAAGAACACTTGCCTAGCATGCAAAAGGTCCTAAGTTCAACCTCAGTACTGTAAAAGAAAAAAAAAAGAGGAAGATCACATTAGATATTTTGAAACAATAGTCCTTGGTCACAATAACTAATAAATGAGTCTGACAAGTAAATTTCTGTTGTTGTTTATAAGCCACCCAGTTAGTGCTATTTTATTACAGCAGCTCTGCTATCTTTATAAGCTTGTTTTCCTTCGCTTTACCTACAGCTCCTGGCAAGACCTCCAACCCAATCATTCACCAAATTTTATTAAATACTTACTATGTGCCAGCTCTTGTTTTAGTTCTCAGGAACACAACACTGAGAACACCTCTGGAGGGGTTCCATTGAACCCAACAGCTCACAGAGGGGTGATTTGGTGGACTCTCCAACCCCCACTCCCCAGCCTTTGGCAATGTCTGGAGATGTTTTCAAAAATGGAGCAGAGGTAGTGCAGGGGGGAGGCCCTGGCATCCAGTGGGTGGAGGCCAGGGATGTCACTAAGCATGCTACAGTGCATGAATGTCCCTAGGGTGCCGCTAAGTGAGCTATGGTTCTCAGGCCAGGCCCCTCAGCAAAATGTCATGGGGCCTCAAGGGCTGAGGTTGAGGATCCTATTCTCAGTAGACAACAAACATATAAACAGGCACCGCGAGGGGTACATGTGTTAGAATATTTTAAGAACTATAATATAGTAAGAGAGTACCAACAAAGGGCCTTCTTTAAAAAAAAAAAAAGACATTTTCTTTCTTCTATAGCTAGATGAAAACATGTTTAAACCATGGAAAATTTTAAACATGAAAAAGTAGAGAAAAGAGTGTCATAAACTCCATGTACCAATATCACCTACTAGCCAGGTTTTATCAACTCAGTTCACCTCACATGCCCCCTCCCACATCAGTAGATTACAACAAATCCACACCTCACATACATTCTTTTGTTACTACTTCAGGGTGTACATAAGAAATTCTTTTTAAAAAAACATAACTCTTTAATCACAGCTAAAAATAATCCTCAATTCATACATATGTTATTTATGTGAAAACAAAAACAGAAGCAAAACTAGGCCCTATGGTTTTCAGTTTAAAGTTATTTTAGGCAGGTATTTGGTCTCTCCTTCCATCTATCTTCTGGGCTCGAGTAGCATTGAGCCCTCTAGCTCTATCAGCAGATTCCATCTGAGTGATGCTGTTGTTGTTGTTGTTGTTGTTGTTAGGTGCCATGGAGTGAAATCTGATTCATAGTGACCCTATGTACAACAGATAGAAACACTCCCCAACGTTGTGCAGTGCACAATGTCAGTGCTTCTCTGCTATTCACAGGTTCTTCAATGGCTGAGTGTTTGGGGAGGGGCTTCCAGGGCCTTGTCCCAAGCCTATAGCCCCTGGTATTCCCAGGTGGTCTCCCATGCAAGGACTAACCAGGCCGACCCAGCTTAGCTTCTGAGATCTGATGGGATGGAATCCCAGGGTGGTACAGCTGTAGGCAAGTGATGCTAAGTGATGTATAAAACTGGGCCAGTTTCTTTACATCAGAACAATCCATAGATCTAATTAACATTCGGCGCACATGCAAACGGTCTGGTCAGGGCAAGACCTACCAACTGTGCCCTTATTCCAAGTTCATTCTTTGTGCAACCCAGCAGGATATAATTGCTCAGCTTGCTTGGCCATCTTCACCAAGAACAAAGTAGTCTTTACACAGAATTTCACTCACTCCTGCCTTTGGGGAGCAAGAAAGGGATTGCATTTGTCTTTGATGAGAGAAGTCAACCATGGAAAATCCAAAATGGAGCTGGTAACGATGTATCCAGAGAGCCTGATGGCATTCAAAGGAACTGCTTGCCTGGCTCTGTTTTTGTGAAGCATGTCACAAAGATGATGCACTCAGCAGAGAGTTCTGAGTGTACCCTAAAACTAGGATTCCCCACCTCCTGGCCAGAGGCTAGTACTTGGGGTTGGACTTGGGCCACACAGCAGGAAGTGAGTGGCAGGCTACCAAGCAAGGGAAGAAGTGTCATCTGTATTTACAGTGCCTCCCTATTGCCTGGGGCTGGGATTTAGCTCAGTTGGCAGAGCGCCTCTCTTCAGTCTCTGAGGTCCCATGTTCCCAGCACTGCAAAAATTAGAGAAGGAAGTGACAATTCATTCCTGCGGCAATCCGGAAACAGCCATTGAAAACACTATGAGGGTCACTATGAGTCCCAGGCGACTCAATGGCACTTAACAACAACAATAACAACCTATCTGAAGCCATCTCCCCAGTCCCACACCCTCATCCTACCACTCCCACTCCCATCTTTGGAAAAATTGTCTTCTTCAAAACCAGTCCCTGGTGCGGAAAAAGGTTGGGTTCTACTGCCCTAAGGGTGAAACACCTTGGCTTTAGAGAGAGGATACCTGGGTTTCAGATCTCATTCTTCCTTGCTCAGGAAACTGCCACTTTCTTACCTGTTTTCTTACTCTGAAATACAAAGGGAAATGGTACCTGGGGTGAGCTAGTTGAGAAAATTAAGATAAAATGCTTATTATGGTGCCTAGTAAAGCAAATACTTAATAAGCAGTGGACATCATTATCTGTGAAAGGTGTTTATGTTCTTTCATTCTAGTAAAATGGGTGAGAAAAATAGATGTCTAAGCATGTTGGATACAACATGGTGACCACCAGCCCCATGTGACCGTGTAGCATTGAAATGTGACCAGTCTGCACTGAGATGTGCTGTAAATGTAAAATTCTCATCTAATTTCCAAGTCTTAGTTTGAGAATAAAAGAATGTAAAATATATCATTAATAATTTTTATATTGATTACTGCATATTCTTGATTCGGATACATACTCTCCCCCATGTGTCTATCAGTTTGTCATGCTGCAGGGGCTCAGGTGTTGTTGTGATGCTGAAAGCTATGCCACCACAATTTCAGATATCAAAAGGGCCACACCTCATGGATAGGTTTCAGCCTAGCTTCCAGACTAAGACTGAGGGGGGAAGACCCTCCCCTCTTCCCCTGGTCCCTGGCAGGTGTTTTTCCTGAGAGCCTACACTCCAACTCACATGCTCTCAGAGGTGGCTGCTAGAGAACCCCCAAATGTTTTTATTAGTATTCTCAATTTTATTAGTATTATCAATTTTATTGGTATTTTCAATTTTATTAGTATTTTCAATTGCAATACTAATTGATATTTATGTACTTGTTGTTGTTAGGTGCCATTGAGTCAGTATCCAACTCAGCGACCCTATGTACTGTTACTGTCACTCTGCTATTCATAGGGTTTTCAGTGGCATATTGTTTTATTGGGAGTGGGTTGCCAGATCCATCTCCCAAGCCTACAGCACCTGGTGTTCACAGGTAGTCTCCCATCCAAGTACTAATCAGGCCCAACCCTTCTTAGCTTCCAAGATCTGAGAGGATCAAATGCCACAGTGCTACAGCTGCAGGCATATATGCACTTACATTTTACATATTTATTATATTATTAATAGATAAATTTATTATTATTTATATACAATTGTTTCTCTGTATCTGAGCAGGGGCAGAGGCATTGATCCTAGGACAACCTCCAAACCCATATAAAATCCAAGGATACTCAAGTCTCATATAAAATGGTGTAGCATTTGCATCTATCCTATGCAATATTCCCATATATTCTAGTGTTGAGATGACTTCTTGTTGTTGTCAGGTGCCGTGGAATTGTTTCCAACTCATAGCGACCCTCATAGGGTTTTCAGTGGCTGATTGGTTTTTCAAGATTGCTTTGGGAGTGGATTGCCACGTCTTTCTCCCATTTTTGTGGTGCTGGGGCTTGAACCTGGGTCCTCAGAGAGTGCAGAGAAGGCACTCTATTGAGTTAAACCTAAACACAATTTAAATACTATGGAAATAGTGTCACACTGTATTCTTAGGGAATAATGACAAGAAAAATGTCTGTAAATATTCAGTATACGTGACTTTAGTTTTTGAATAGTTTTGATCAGGGTTGGTTGAATCTGCAGATTCAGAGGGCCAATGGTATACAATGTGTGTGTTTATGATTTATACAGAATATGTGAAGCTTTATCAAATCTGCTTTAACAAGTAGATGAGCATTGGACATGACCTTTGTGATGATGTTATCTCAATAGCTATTTCACATATTTCCATATTTTATAATAAAGATTTAATATCAAAATTTTGGAAAGATGAGATTTTTAGTTTTAAGTAATTTTGGATTTAAAATTTCATATTAACTACAATTTTATTCCACCTTTATATTTTAATATGTAATCTTAATATACTATAATGGTAACTTTTTAAAAATATTAAAATAGTTGAATATTTTTGTTTGCTTTATATTTTCATAATGTATTTAAGCTGGACATAGTGGTACATATCTGTATCCCAGGGACTCAGGAGCTGTAGGCAGGAGAATTGTAGGTTCAAGGCCAGAGACAGCCTGCATAATTTAGAGAGACCCTATCTCAAGGTAAAAAAATTAAAAGGGGGCTGGGAGTGCAGCTCAGTAGTTTAGCACTTGTAACGTATGTGTGAGGCTCTGGGTCCCACTCCAAGTACCGTGCACATACATACACACACACACACACACACACACACACACACACACACAGAGATATTTAAAATTTGCTCACTTTGATTATAATTATTATTTATTTTTAATCCCTTAGAGTATTGCATAGAACACATATTATGTAAATATTGTGATGAGACAAACCTAAAAAATGATTTTGGGTCATTTGTTCATTTTATTTTTTGAGACATGGTCTTGCTATGTAGCACAGGCTGTACTCAAACTCTCTGTGTAGCCCAGGTTGGCCTCAGACTTGTGATCCTCCTGCCTTAGCCCACTCAGTGGTGGAATTACAGGCATGAACCATAGCACCCTTCCTTAAAAAAATCATAACCCTACACATATGTTTCTATTCCTCTATGTCTTACAAGGTAACAGGAGATAATGTTTTATTTAGCCATTTGTTAATGTATAAGTTTTAATATATATTGCCTTTTTTTTCCTTTGGTGCTGGGGATTGAACCCAGGGCCTCATATCGCAGAGGAGCACTCTATCAACTGAACTAAACCCCAGCCCTATGGGTTTCTAGGACGACATTATTTTATTCCCAGTGCATATTTTGACATTACTTATAGAGGTTTTTGTCATATAGGCTTTTAAACACTTCTTCGTAACTTGAGTTATTACTAGAAACTATATATCACTCTAAAATTAAAACAGGTTTGTTCATATTTACTTCTAATTTCCCCCTCCTCCTCCCTCTCCCACTGATTTTAGATGCAATCTTTAATTGTAAAATTTTGTATTTGGTTATATTTCAGTATAATGTTAGCTCTAAGTTTTTTATTTTTATTTTTCATGAAGAACATGGCATCAGGATTGGAGGAAGACTCATTAACAACTTGCATTATGCAGATGACACAACTCTGCTTGCTGAAAGTGAAGAGGATTTGAAATATTTACTGATGAAGATCAAAGAATGCAGCCTTCAGTATGGATTGTGCCTCAACATCAAGAAAACAAAAAATCCTTGAAGGTCGATCAGTATGCAACTCCATGATAAATGCAGAAAAGACTGAGGTTGTTCAAGATTTTGTTTTACTTGGTTCTATGATCAATACCCACAGAAGCGGCAGTCAAGAAACCAAAAGACACACTGCATTTGGAAAAGCTGTTGCAAAATACCTCTATAAAGTATTGAAAAGTAAAGATGTCATGTTGAAGACAAAGATGTACCTGACTCATGCCATGGTATTTTCAGTCGCATCTTATGCTTGTGAAATCTGGACAATGAATAAGGGAGACAGAAGAATTGATGCTTTTGAATTATGGTGCTGGAGATGAATATTGAACAGTGGACTACCAAAAGAACCAACCCATCTGTCCTAGAAGAAGTGCCACCAGAGTGCTCCTTGGAAGTAAGTATGGCTAGACTGCATCTTATGTATTTTGGACATGTAGTTACGAGGGACCAATCCCAGGAGAAGGACATCATGTTTGAGTGAGTGGCAGGACAATGAAAAAAAAGAAGACTGTCAACTAGATGGACTGACACAGTGTCTGTAGCAATGGGCTTAAACATAAAGGTCTGTGCATGGCACAGGGTCGGGAAGTGGTTTGTTCCATTGTACATAGGGACCTGACTCGACAGCATCTAACAATAACGAGATTTTTATAGGTGCCTTTTTTCAGGTTGGGGAAATTTTGTTTTATTCTGAGTTTTCCAAGAGTTTTACCATGTATGTGTGTTGAACTTTGTCAAATAAGTTTTCTGCATCTGTTAAGATGATCATATGGTTTTTCTCTTTTGTTTTGTCAATAAGGTGAACCACATTCATTGATTTTCATATATTAAATCAATATTGCACTTTTGGACAAACCCAGTTTGATCATGATACATTCGTGAAAAGATGAATATGTGGCTAGGTTCCATTTCCTCGTGCTTTCTTCACAATTTTCACATCTAGGTCCATGAAGGATTTTGGTCACTAGTTTTCTTGTCAAGCATTAAATCAGGGTAATTCAGGCCTCACACTGTGGATAGAGAAGCTTCTCTCCTTTTTTCCTGGCATAGTTTGTGAAAGCGATTTCTCGATTTCTCCAGAAGCCCTCCTGCAAATCCAATCTGCACACGATTCCAATCTGTATCTGACTTTGTAGCTCTCTACAAACTACAAACTACAAACTACAAACAGCTCTCTAAAACTATTGAAAGGATGAGGATTAGAATTAAGAGTGTATAGTATGAATATAGTTAATCACTTTATAAAGTAAAAAATTAATCTTTTCTTTTGGGACAGTTCAAAGTCCTCTGGGGTTTTTTTGTGGGGGCGGGAGTCTTCTTTCATCTTTCAAGGACTCTGTTTCTTTCATTTAAAGCATTGGACTTTTTGGCTTGATGTTGTTCATGATATTCCCTTAATAGTCTCGACCTTAGGAGCTATAGGAACAATCCTCTTTCATTTCAGATATTGATAATTTGTACATTTTAAATTAACCAGTTTAACTAGACGTCTATAGGGTTTATTGATATTCTCAAAGAGCAAGCTTTCGGTTTCATTGATTTTCTCTTTAGTTTGCCCATTTCCTATTTCACTGATTTCCCTGTTGTCTTTCTTATTTCTTTCCTTCTTGTGGTAACTTAGCTGTGACTTGTCACCTAAAGGTTCATGTGCTTGGTCCCCACGGTGGGGCTGGGGGAAGTCAATTGGGCCATAGAGGCTGCATCTCCATCATCTCCATGAATGGATTAATGCTGTCTGCTCCTGGAACATCTCATTTCTATTTTGCTGCTTTCAACATTTTCTCTTATATTTCACTATTAGTTTAACTGTGGTGTGTCTGTGTGTGTTTTTACATTTTCCTTACTTGGGTTTTGTTTACTTTTTAATCAATTGGTTTGTTTGTTTGCTTTTCTTGGAGACATGGTCTTCCTAAATAGCAAGGTGGGCTTGAACCCATGATCCTCCTGCCTCAGCCTCTCCAGTGCTGAGATTACATGTTTGCTCCATGCCTGGCTGAATTTTATTTCATTTTGCTATTATTTCTTCAAATATACCCCCTTGCCGTGTCTCCCTCCATCTCTGTCTCTTTCTCTCCTCTTTCTGCGGTTCCTAATATGTGTATGTTGGACTGCTTGATAATTGTTTCATGGGTCTCTTGGCTTTGTTCATTTTTCTCAATCTTTTATTCTCTATTTTTCAATTGGATAATTTCCACTGGTCTCTCTTTAGGTTTGCTGATTAGTTCTTTTTCATCTGCCTTCTGCTCCTGAGCCCACATGATGACCTTCATTTCAGCTATTAAATGTGCGTCTCAAAGTTGTGGTGCCTTTTGGTCATTTTTCAGTGCTTGCAAACGCTTGCCTTCTGATAATTTTGTTCAGTTTTGCCATTATGGAAAAAGTTGTCATCTTCTTTGTGACTTCATCACAAACTCTGTATATTAACTTCATATCTTGTTATTTTCTAAACTTCTTTTATTATTTCTAATAGTTTGATGATCAATTCTCTTAGCATGTATCATCTTCACGTAATGATAGTTTTAGCACCTGCAATGGCTTGAATGGCCTGTTCAGTACCACTGTGGCATCCAATCCCGTCAGACCTCAGAAGCTAAGCAGGGTCGGCCCTGGTTGGTACTTGGATGGGAGACTGCCTGGGAATACCAGGTGCTGTAGGCTTGGGAGATGGACCTGGCAACCCACTCCCAAAAATCAATCAGCCATTGAAAAACCCTATGTATAGCAGAGAAGCACAATAGTGTTTCGTCTGTTATATATAGGGTTGCAATGAGTCAGACAATGACAACATGGTTTGAACATGTCCCCCGAAGTTCATGGGTGGGAAACTTGACCTCCAAGGTATGGCATAGGGAGGTGGGGCCAATGGGAGACGTGCAGGTCATGGGGCCACTGCCCCATGAGTAGATCAATGCCATCATCACGGGAGTGGGTCCATTATCGCAGGAGCAGATTCCCTGGAAAGGACAAGTTCTCCCCGTCTTTCTCTCCCGCCCTTTTCCTGCTCTTCCACTATCCTCTGTGGGCTGACTCCTCAGATGGCCCTCACCACATGCTGCCTTCAGTTGTGGACTTCCCAACCTCCAGAGCCAAGAGCAACACATTCCCGTTGTTTATCAACTACTCACGCTGTGGAATTCTATTGTAGCCACTGAAAACAGAGGAAGCCATCATCTTTACCTTTTTCAGATTTCTGAATATTCTCTCTTGTTGAAGTGCATTGGTTGAGAGTCTGGGTAAGTAAGAGTCCGAAGTGTGGCCTCCTTGTCTCATTTGCTCATCAGCGGCGTGTCTGTAGTGCTTCCCCAGGACACTGAGTACTATTGCCCAAGCTGAGAGGGAAATGTATTTCATCATGTTAAGGAAGTATGCACTTATGCTTCATTAATTTTGAAGTGCTGATTATTTTGAAATCATTTTCAGAGTCTATTATGATAATTATATGCTTAATGTATTATAGTCAAATATCTCCATTACTGAGCTATCCTTACAGCTGAAATAAACCCCAGTGATTTCTGTTACATTACTCTTTTCCTTTGATACATGACTTTGTACTGAATTCCTGTTTAAAACTTTAAAGTCAGGTGAATGAGGTGGTGGATGCCTATGATCCCACTAACTCTTGGGAGGCAGAGGCAGGAGGATCATGGGTTCTAGGCCAGAGGCAGCCTGCACATAGACCTTGTCTCAAGATACAAAAGTAAAAAGGGGTTGGGGATACCTCAGTGGTAGAGGGCTTGCAAAGTATACACAAGGCCCTGGGTTCAACCCCTTCAGAACCAAAAACAAACAAACAAACAAACAAACAAAATTAAAAAAACAAAAAATCTTTTAAGTCAACTTTTATAAATGAAATTTATTGCAATTTTTCTCTTATGTGGAATATTTTCAGGTTTTGATATTATATTGTCTAACTTATTTATTTTCCCTTTTATTCTTTTATTTTGTATATTTGCTCCTTATTCCTTTTTTTTCTATTAAGTTAGTTAGAGGTTTCTCTATTTTTTGGTTTATTTAAACAATCAATTTTGAATTTATTTATTATAACTTATATGATTTTTCTGCTCTCCCCTTCACTTATTTCTGTTTTTAATCCTCAGTTTGTTTTGCCTTCCTTCCCTTTACTTTTTTTAACACTTTGAGTTCTTCCAATCTTTCTCTTATTTAAATTTATATTAATATTGAAATTTATAAATTTTTCCTAGGTGGCACTTTAGTACATACTCTTAATATGTAACATTCTCATTTTTTCCTCAAAATTCTGCAGTTGTAGTTTTTATTTCTTCTTTTAGTGAAGAGTTATTTAAGAAAATTTAAAACATTTATAGGGGTGGGGGGGTGTAGCTCAGTGGTACAGTGTTTACCTACCATGAGCAAGGCCATGGGTTTGATATCCAGTAATGAGAAAAGAAAAAAGAATGTACTAGAAAGGTTATTTTTTAATTTCTGATTTTGCTATTCATTACCATTTTATTGATATTGTGATTAGAAAATCTTAATTTTTTCTATTTGGGAGGAATTTATTGAGGTTCCCTTTGTAGTCTAATTAATGGTCATTTTATTACTATTCCATGAACTTTCGAGGGAAGATTGCTTCCTCTTACCAGGTTATAGAGTATGCAGAAATCTTCTGTATACTTTTTTCTACATAATTTACATAAGACTGAAAGAAGTGAATTAAAACCTGATCTTCTTACTATATTTCTTCCTCTTCTTATAATGCCAGTGTTTTCTCCTTAATGTTATTAACGCTTGGGTATTCATAGCTGTTATATCTAAGTTATGAATTGTAATCTTTATTATTATAAATTTTCCTTTTCATTCTTGTGTAATACTTTTAACCTGAATTCCATCATATCTGCTATTAAGTTGATGTCCCTTTCTTTTTGTTTGTATTTGTTTGTGATGTCTATGTCAAGTCTTTTATTTTGAACCTTCCTAAATCACGCACTTTTTGTGCAGGTCACTCATAAATAGCATGAAGTTGGGATTTGCTTTTTTACCTAATATAAAGCCATTTTAAGAATTGAGTTGACACATTTACATTTACTGATGTGTCAAATATGTTGCATCTTAAACTGATTGTGTCATTTGGTTTATTTCTATTTTTATAATTTTTAAAGATCTTTCTCTAAGTCATTTGTCTTATTTTATACATTCTGTGAGGTTCTTATAAGATAAAATTCAAAAAGCTTGTAATTCTGTTCTGGGGAGAATATCTTTTAGGTAATTACTCTTACTTTCTCTATTTCTTTAGATGGCATATATTAGTAACTTACTATGAGAAATTTTTCATTAATAATACTACTCATCAATCAGTTTTCTAGTTAGTAACATTATCTTTCTTGGGCCTTACTTTTATATTGTTAATTATCTCCTGGAAATAAGACCTAGCTATATGACTTACTAACTGTGTGACTTTCCCAAAGCTTTGGTGATTTCTTCCACAAGTTTTCTGAATTTATAGTGATGTTTGACCACATTTTTTATCTGTTCCATGCAATATTTTAATAGTACTTAAATTCACATTTTTATTTGTTAGTAAGTTTTGAGGGCTGTATACTTTTCACAATATCTCTTCAATTTATATGCTGAGTAAATAATCCAAGAAGCTGGACTTTATGAGGAAGAACTCAAATCCTGCAGAGGAGAGAAGGAACAGGACCCTGTTTCCCAAATCGCATTCCCTGGGCTCCCTGAGCTCAGCTGAGAGCCCTTCCCATGTGCACTCTCTCCCTGGCCCTCCCAGCTTGCTTGCCTTTAAAGTTTTGGATGGTTTGAAGTCTTCATTACTTTCATCTTCAGTTTCTTTTGTGTGATTCTCTGGAGCTGGGATCTGTACTAAATTATACACCAGCCTCCCACAGCCCTCACCTCTTGCACTCCTAGCACCTGCTGTTGGTCCTACACGTTGCCACCATGCTCAGAAAGTTCCTCTTCAGGGAGTTTCCTTGGGTATACTCCTCTCCTTGGTGAGAGGAAAGGGCAGGGTGCTTGTTTCTGCCCCAGCCACAAAGCGGTGTTGAGCAGCAACCTGCACCTCTCTGTCATCCCCAATGAGTCTGCAGTTTTTACTCCCTCTGTCTTCGAGAATTTACCTCCACATGCCACTTGTGTATTGGTCAGTGTTCTGGTGTGGTAATAACATGTTCACGGCCCATGATGGCCTTTTAAATAGCTTCCTATGTATTTATCTCTGAAAACACATTTTTTTTCTTTTTCTTTTTCTTTTTCTTTTTCTTTTCTTTTTCTTTTTCTTTTTCTTTTCTTTTTCTTTTTCTTTTCTTTTTCTTTTTCTTTTCACGGGCAAAATATTTCCACTTTCCTCATGTGTATCTGTCTTCATTTGCAATTCATTCTCAGAAACACCTCCTCATTTCCACATCTGTAAGCATCAGCAAACCGTATAGAAATTTTACCTTGTCATTGGGATTTTATTCTCTTTTAAGGGGACAATTTGAAGCAAATGGCCTTAATTATCAACAGTGAGGAGCTCAACCCCTCAAATAGTGCTAGCAATTCTGCCCCAGGAAATTGCCAGTAAATTAATTGTGACTGTGAAAGAAGAGGTCTCTTTATAGCTGATTTCTGTGATCCTTGTTGTACAAATGCAAGCAGATCACAGCCAAGTGTGAGAATGTAAAATTTAAAAAGTGAATATTCTTTCAATGGAGAATTTATTTATTATTTGCAGTACTAGGGGTGGAGTTCAGAGCCTTCTGCATGCTTGGCAAGTGCTCTACCACTGAGCTACGAACCCATCCCTTTTTTTACTTTTTATTTTGAGACAGGGTCTCACTAAGTTGTGCAGGCTGCCTCTGGCCTCGAATTTGCGAACCTCTTGCCTCTGCCTTCTGAGTCACTGGGATTACAGGGATGTCCATAGTGCCTGGCTTCAACTGAAAATAGATGGCAAAGGCTCAACATGTCCATACCAGACATCCATTTAAGGATGATTTCTGAGCAGCAACAAAGCAGAGCAAGCACCTAACCCATGCACAACACAGAGGCATCGCCCAACATGCTTAGCAGAAGAAAACTGGCACAAGGGAGGCCATGTAGGGGGACTCACTTCTGCAAAGTCCAGACCACCCTCAACACAAATCTTTTCAGATAGAAGCCAAAACCGGGGCTCCTCTAGGCAAGAGGAAGGAGACAGACTGGGATTGGACATGAGGGAACTTTCCATGGTGAAAGAAATGCTCTCTATTAAGGAGGTAATCACATGGGTGTGTATGTTTTTCAAGGCTTATCAAAATATACCTCCATTTTATTTAAAAAAATGATTACTTCAGTTCCTTTTAGGCTTCCTCAGGGAATTTCAAATGTACTAGGAAATGCTTTGGTAAGAGCAAACTTTTCCTCTGAGAGAAATTTTTGCTGAACATATCTTATTCCTACCAACATGTGGAGAGAGGTCATGGAAAAGGTGTAAACTTGGAGGTAGACAAATTGGTTTCAACCGACTATGTGAACTTGGCCAACCTCATTTAACTTCCTGAGACGTGGTTTTCTTACCGGAGATAACAAGACCTCGTGGGGTGGCTGTGCAGACTAGAGCTATTAAACATCTTAAGGGCCTAGTAACACATAGTTGGTGGTCGATAGAAGATCGATAGCCCTGTGTGCAATAAGGGATCAATAGTACTTTTCTGCAGCTTACAAAGGCAGAGCCTTGGCTTGCAAGAATTCTGGGATGCATCAGGATGCTTTCTCACGCAGGGTTAGTACTCTGTCCTCTCAGGAAGTTGTCTTCTTATAACACGGTGACCTCTCTGCATGGAGTTTGGCAGAGGCTGGTGGAGTTTTCTTTCCTGGACTATTTCAAAAGCCTCCTCTGTGGTCTACTCACAGCATCCTCATACTCCCCAGACTGACAGACTCTTCCTTTCAAAGTACAGAGTTTTACTACCTTTCACTGATGCCATGGTCCTCTTCAAAGAGTGTCTGCAGCCCCCAGGCCAGCTCTGAAGCACAGTCCACGTGGGGGCTGAGCCATGGCTCTCCTGGCTCTCCTCACTCCGGACTGTACTAGTCAGACCTTGACAGGGTCAAGTGTTGGTTGTTTTTTAGTATTAGAGCACCCAAAGCTTACTAAAAGTAATATCAATATGTTATATCCTCTAGAGAAACTTTTATGAACTCTTTTAGATCCTATGACCCCATTAAAATCTTTTCAAAAGTGTAAGTTTTCTAGAAAAGTACATGTAGGCATATCCTCAAAAAGTTTGCTTATGTCTTTAGGAAGGTCACAAAACTCCCAAGTTTCATGTATTGAAAATGGAGAGTCCTTATTAAAAATCCTTGTTTGAGAGTGACTTGGGTTCTGCCAAGGAATATATAATTACAAACTCTCAACTTTTCCAACATTACAATAGTCCCTTCTTATCTGCAGGGAATATATCCCAAGTCCTCAGTGGGTGCCTGAAACCGGACAGCACCAAACCCTACGTATATTATGTTTTTTCCTCTATATGCACACCTACGATAGTTTAGTTTATAAATTAGGCACAGTGGGAGATCAATAATAATTAATGATAAAACAGAAGAATTATAGCAATATACTGTAATAAAAATTACTAAGAACTTAAAAATTGTTTTTTTGTTTTGTTGTTGTTAGGTGCCATTGGGCTGGGTCTGACTCACAATAACAATCCTATGTACAACAGAAGAAAAGACTCCCCAACACTGTGACATGCCCGGTGCTGTTGTCAGTGCTTCTCTGCTATTCATAGGGTTTTCAATGGCAGATTGTTTCCGGAGTAGATTGCCAGGTCGTTCCACCTAGCCTGCAGCAGCTGGTATTCCTAGGCCATTTCCCATGCAAGAACTAATCAGGCTGACCATGCTTAGCTTCCAAGACTAGGTGAGATTGGATGCTAGGGTGCTATGGCTACAAACATAAATCGTTTATTTCTGGAATTTTCCATATAACATTTTCAGACTACGATTAACCCCAGGTAACTGAAGTCCAGAAAGCAAGATCATGGATAAGGGAAGACTACTGTATAAATGGGCTGGGATTTAGCTCAGTTGGTAGAACACTGCTCTGCAGTCTCTGAGGTCCCAAGTTCGATTCCCAGCACCGCAAAAATGGGAGAAGGACGTGGCAACCCACTCCCAAGGCAATCCCGAAACAATCTGCCATTGAAAACCCTATGAGGGTCACTATAAGTCGGACACGACTCAACAGCACCTAACAACACAACAACAACTGTACAAATGGGGGCTGGGATTTAGCTCAGTTGGTAGAGCGCTGCTCTGCAGTCTCTGAGGTCCCAAGTTCAATTTCCAGCACTGCAAAATGGGAGCATTCCTCTCTGCCAATTCTTGAGCTAAGTGCTTCACAAATATCACCTGGAGCTAACAAATTTGTCAAGTAGGTATTTTCAATTACTTTCTATTTTATCAAAGTAAAATGTGCATATAGCTAAAAAATTCCAGTGTGGAAGGCTGGACACAAAATAAAGAGGCTCTCTATTCTCCCCTTCCCAGTTCCCTTCATTGCTTTTTCAGAGGAGACCACAACCAACTCTTCTGGTTGCTTTCTTCTGACACTTAAACATTAAACATTATACGTCTGTTGGTTTTATTTGTAAATTTTAAAACGATTTATCAACTTCCTATATTTCTGGGGTTTTTTTCTTTCTTTTCAGTACTGAGGTTGAACCCAGGGCCTTGTGCATGCTTGGCAAGCTCTCCACCACTGAGTGGCACCCCCATCCCCTTTTTTATTTTTGTTTTTATTTTGAAACAGGGTCTCGATAACTTTCACATTGCTTCTGGCCTTGAACTTGTGATCCTCCTGCTCCAGCCTCCCTAGCAGATGGGATTACAGGTGTGCCAAGGCGCCCAGCTCAGCTTCCTACTTTTCTTACCACTATATTCTCTTTCCTTTTAAAAGAGGTGTAAGTTTTCATTAAATCTAGTCTCACTGTTCACATTATTCTGCTTATGCAGATATGATTCATGATTGGCTTTTGAGAACACTGTGGTAGTTTTCTTAAAGTCACTTTATCCCCTCCTCCAGTAATCTTATTTTATTGGTAATTTTTAGTGTACAATTTAATGAGTCTCATTATGATAGTTCCATATATACATTTCATTGTACATTGCTCCTTAAAGTCACTTTCAGTTCCTTTTAAATCCCTTCCTAAGTTCCCATATATCCTCCCAGCTGCCTCTGCCCTGGCCAAGCTGACCAGAGGTCCTGTCAAGTCCTCCCCAGGGCTCACCTCCTCCTAGGGGTGGTTCTGTGCAGACACTGGGGCATCATCCTACGGTTTCTGCCCTCCTCCTACTTGGATACCCAGTTCCACAGACCTTACATTTACCCCTTTCATGGCTTACATCCTTGTTTTGCAGGAGCTCATCCTGTAATAGTTCATTCTGAGTCAAAGCTGGCAGAGGTAGAGAGAGCCACAGCAGTGAGTGCTGACGTCTCTGCCCTGAGGCCCCTGCAGCAGCCTGGGCCTTGTTCCTGTCTCAGCCCATCTCTCAGATTTCACTGGCTGGTGGCCCTCTAGGACCCATTGTCACCCTGTGTCCCAAAGACTCTCTTTGCTGTGCTGCTGTGGCTCTCCTGAGCTCTGGATCTGTAGTCACTTTAGTGGAAGACATCCTTAAGCTAGTCACTGTGAGCATCTTTCAGAGAAAGGGAGACTCCAGGTACGCCGCCAGGTCTCACCCTGGCAAACATGGCTGGATTTGGAACAGGACTCTCCTGCTGACCTCAGCACACTCGCCTCCATACTGCCAGTGCTGTCCAGGCAGAGGATGATGGCCTCTGCCAAGGTGGGGTTGGGGGGAAGGCCTGACGTGGGGAAGGTGCTGGATCAGGGACCGTGGGCCGGTGGAAATCTCAGTCCATGGAGTCCATGTGGTCAGATATGGATGTGAGGATGCCTTCCATAGCTTCCTGCTCTGGGTCAGGCAGCAGCATCCATTTCCTCCCCTTCACTGGTCTCCTGTCCACTGTTAAGGGTCTCTGCAGCACAACCAAAGAAAATCTAGAAGGAACTGTTAAATGAGCACAAGGAGCTACAAGGGCAACACAACAGGTATGTGACTTTCTTTTGTCTTTTAAGAAGCAAAAACTGAAGAAGGAGATAAGACATGGACATATGAGTGGCTGAAAAAAACAAAAAAGATGAGCTAGTGGGGTCAGTGGCAAGTAATTAAAACTTGGACATAATACTTTGTGTGCAATTGTACATATTTATGTCTACACATGCTAGTATGATTTTCTCTTGTGAGTTTTATGACCATATAGAGTAAAATAGGGCTTACTTCAACCAAGAAGTTTAGAGGGAAAAAATGGAGTTTGGGATAATTTAATTAGTCAGCTTATATATCCCATGTAGCCACAATCTTCAAATACAATTTGGCGTCCCCCATTGAGCATTTGTGTGTGCGTGCGTGCCTGTGTGCATGCATGCTTGTGTGTGTGTAAACAAGTATGCTCACTGCTTATGTAATTTTATCCATGCTCTACCTTTTTTTCAATCAGGAATTAAATTGAGAGAAATCTCATGCAGTATCAAAATACAAATCCTTTAAGATATTTAAAGACATCCAAGCAGAGCATGGTGGCGCTCACGTGGAATCCCACTTCAGGAGGCAGACGCAGGAGGATCAAAAGTTTGAAGCCAGCTTGGGCTATGCAGCTAGTGCCATGCCAGCCTGTGCTATAAGACTGTCTCAACAAACAAAAAGACCCAGTGACTTTTTTGGTGAGAGTATACTGAGCCTCGTTCTCAGCAAAATATTGGGACTGGTTGGGAGAACTGGGAGGTTGGTTCTTAAAATCTTCTTGTACCTTCAGTCTTTGCATCCTTCACCCCAGCCTCTCTCCTCCCCTGTAGGGAGAAATTGGGAGGAAATTGGCAAAACCCCCCAAACTGGGAAAATGGCTTTTGGAGATCTGGTTTGTAAATTAGAGATCTAAGGAAAATGAAAGTAACTGATTGGACATTTGTACAAAACCCTTCATAAGGCTCTCAAGACTGATTGGACAATTGGAGTCACAGCTGATTGGCTCAGGCCATTCCAGGGGCAAGCTATATAAGGAGCTGCACTGCAGCAGCTAGCTCTTTGTTGCCCGGACTCTCTCTCTCACCCAGACTGTCAGCAAGGAAACACCTCTCTCTTTCTCTGTTGCTGACCACCAACAGAGCAAGAACTCTCTCCTCCTGACCAACGAGACCACCAACATGAAAGCATCTGTCCTTGAGGCAGTGTAAGAGCTGCTAGCACTTAAAGCTGTACACTTTGGGTTTTTCTCTGCCCTGATAAGGGCAGAGAAATAAAGACCTGTGTTTGTCCCCACAAGGCAAAAGCTCCCAAGGCTTTTTCCTTTCTCCCATCTCCGCTGGCATTCCCGAGCACCCCAGGAGCCCATGCCCCTCACTTGAGGGTCCCGAGTGAATTGTGTTTAGTATCTGTGTGCATGGTGGCACCACCCATCCAAACATCCTGGTGGGACCAGGAGTTGCATGCCCCACATTCCCCAGCCTCCTGGTGCCTCCCAAGGGCCTCAGATAGGGGCACCCTGAGAGTGGCAGCCACCCTGCCCCTTCCTTCAGCTCCTGAGACCCAGGGAACCTCTTGATCAGCAGGTCTCAGCAAAGAAATAGCGATGGCTGTGGGGGTGGTGGCAGCAGGGCCACTGCAATGCCCATGCTTGTCTCAGAACACTAGGTCAAGTCCCTCTTCTCTCTCTCTCTCTCTCACCAGCCAGAGCTCCTGAGTCTATTATCAGATGTAACTTCCTCTATAGACCCATCCAAGGAGATAACATCACGTTGGAGTCAGGAGCTGGAAGTGGGATTTTCAACCCCACTGTAAGACAAGTGGCAGCTTAGGGGCCTCCTGTTCTGGGAAGTGGGGTAGGTTGTTTGGTTTAACTAGGGGTCATTGCTATTAAACAAAAGCACAGGGATGACCCCTGCATCAGCTGTTTCTTTCTGAACATGCTCACTATCTGCTCTCGGGAAGGAGTGACCGGAGTATTGAGAAGCAAATCCTCCATTCTGAAATGGATGATTCATTCAGGAACTGTTTTTTGTTGTTGTTGTTTGTTTGTTTGTTTTTTGCATCTAGCAAGTGCTCTAGGAGTGGGGATATAATAAAAAACAGATGAAAAACTATTTATGGTGCTTACATTCTTGTGGAAGGGGGAGAAGCAATACACAAACTTGTGACACATGGTTGTCAAGTGGGGTGCTGTGGTGGGGACACAGCCCGGGTGTCACCCAAAGGCTCATTTATTGATATTTAATTGCCATTGTGAGGTATTAACTATTGTTTAGAGGTGGAGCCTTTGGGATGATTAGGCTTAGATTAAGGTATCAGGGTGGAGCCCAGGTGACTGAATCCTGGCTTTGTCAGGAGAGGGAAAGAGACCAGCAGACATGCATGCCCCCTGCCTCTTGCCACACGATGTCCTGCACTGCCTTGGGACTCTTCCAGTAAGAAGGTCATCACCAGATACAGGTCCTGAACCTCCGGAACTGTGAGCTAAATTGACTCCTTTCTTTTGTAAGGTTAACAGCCTCCAGTCTTTCGTTATAGTAACACACGTTGTAAGTACACAGGTACTTACAGATAGTAAGTGGGATAGAAAATATAAACAAAATTACTATGCATGTGATGGGCTGGGATTTAGCTCAGTTCGTAGAGCGCTGCGCTGCAGTCTCTGAGGTCCCGAGTTCAATTCCCAGGGCCGCAAAAATGGGAGAAGGACCTGGCAATCCACTCCCAAGGCAATCCCGAAACAGTCTGCCATTGAAAACCCTATGAGGGTCACTATGAGTCGGATACCGATTCGACGGCACCTAACAACAACAACAACATGCATGTGATGTACACCTGGGGGTGTGTGAGAGAGAGCATGTTTGCTGCTGTTTCACATCAGCTTATCAGTCCTCCCCACAAAGGTGACAGTCAACAAAGGGTCTGAGGGAACAAGAACCACCCAGGATGCTTTGTATTTTCTAGGGACTGAATGTCTGCCTCTCAAATTCATGCTGAAATCCTCACTTCCTTGGTGATTAGCCTTTGGAAAGTGATTGGGCCATGTGGATGGAGCCCTTATGGTTGCGATTAGCGCCCTTATAAGGTGGGCCATGCCTGGAATCCCAGCACTTGGGAAGCTGAAGCCTGGGCCACACAGCAAGACCACTTCTCAAGAAACTGAAATAATAATAATAATAATAGTCATTATTATTATTATTAATAATTATAATTAATAATAATAAACCTAATAATAATAATCATAATAATAGCCCAAGAAAACAGAGTTCTTTTCTTCTACCATGTGAGGACCCAGAAATAAGTCACCATCTGTGACCCAGGAAGCAATCCTTCCCAGACACTGAATCTCCTGATGTCTTAATATTGGACTTTCCAGCCTCCAGAACTGTGAGAAATAAACTTTTGTTGTTTATAAGCCACTTAGCCTAAGGCATTTTGTTACAGTATCCCAAAGATTTTATTTATTTTATATTTCCACTGTTTTATCTTTCTTCAGGCCATAAATACTTCTTAGATGGATAGGTAGCCTCCTCTGCTTATGAAATATGAAGAAAGTTCTTGTAAAGATGTGAAGGCACATTTCTAACTTGTGCTTTACCCATTTCCAAAAGAGAGCTGGCAATGCATCCTCCAGCAACAGCAGGAAAAAGCCCATTTGGCTCTTAGCCTTCTGAGTGGGGCTCTGAAGGTAATTGTAGAGGCACTCCAGTGAAAGCTTTTGAGAGCTTTCTCCTAGCAGGGCAGATACAAACTGGAATTGGGAACTTCCAAGGGGTTATTCATTTTCCAAGGTTGAAGTCAACTTCCTGTGGACACTGGACTGTATGGCTGTAGGTAAACCCTGGACTTTTCTCACTGGTAAGGTTGCTGATGTTGTTTATGTCTACTGGACCCTGATGTGAAAACACCTGCATCTTTTTAGGAACAGCTAGCTGGCACGGGCTGTGTCCTCACAATGCACATTCAGGGCAGGACAGTAGGGTTCACAGAAGAGCCTAAGCACCATCCACTTCAGTGCCTGGAACACACACCATCTTTCTCATGCACAGTCACTTGCGAGAGGCGCAGTCTACTTCCAGAAGGGGAAGCTCTCAACACTCACAATAAAAGTGGATTTCAGAAGAAAGTAGTGACCTGTTCTGAGTGCCTGTGGCCACACTGGAACTCCAGTTATACACTAAATTGATGCCCAACAGCATAGTAGCCCCAGAGCATAATCCAAGCTTCTCACAATGTTGTATCCACAATGGAAAGATGCCAAGGGAAACAAAACAAACCTTAAATTTTAAAAAAATCAAGGTCCTGAGAGGCTTCCAAAAGGCCCAGGTGGGAATTATTTAATTTGCAAAAGTGAGGCTGAAGAGGAGAACCATCAAAGCTCCGCAGGATCTAGAGAACTCTGTGCAGTGGAAGTGACATGCAGGCTCCTGCAGCCCATTGCATTAGCCACTCGGCACTTCTCTCAGTGCTTCATACCCCTGGCTCAGACATCCTCCTAAGTCTTAACGACCAGATAATTTTCTCCCAGTCTTTCTCCACCATGGGACTGTGAATTCTCTGCGGTCAGGAAACCCCTTGTTTGTGTCCACTGAGCTTGAAACAAGAGTCCAGCCTGAGGTTTGTACTGAAACATTGCTTACTGAGCAAATGAGCGGATGAAGGCAGGACAGTGAGAGGAGAGCAGGGAGCAGAGGACCCCCTGTGCCTGGTCACCATCCCAAGCCCAGAAGGCAAAAATGTGACACCTGTGCAATATTTGTGAAACAATGCTGTTCCTTATTTCCAAGAAGATGTGCAGGCTAAAAACAAACACCATTCAAATACATTTAAATAAAGTAATGAATGACATTTGCACAATGGATAATTTGAAGGAAACAGGAAGGAAAATGATGAATTCCTCTGCTAAGCTCTGTGCATCCAGGGAGCTGAACAAAGACAGTCGTGTCACGTATGTAGACTGTGCTCTGTAAGAGCCTGCCCGCCTTTGTGGTTAAGGGGCAAATAGTCCTGGGTCAACTGGGTGAGTCGCTTCTCTGGAAGGACTGCTATTCTGCAGGGGGAAGTAGCTGTTTTCTTGGAGGCCTGCCTTCCGATGTGTTTGGTAAGAGGCTGCCTGCCTGCGTGACACCCCGAGAACGAGAGAAGTGGGGACAGATAGAATGCTGCAGGGAGGAACACTTGGGGACAGAGCTGTGCTAAGGCATTGTCTCTCCCACACTGGATTCCTCTGGAGCCCAGCTTAACTGACCCCAGTGCTCTTTGAATCCACCTGACACCCTGCCCTTGCCTGGCCTTAACGCCAGCTCAGGGGTCTCAGTTCTCGGATTGCTAACAGTTTTGCTTCGTCATTAAATCATGTTTCATCTGAATTTCTCTGCCTTAAATTAGGGACACTCCTTAAAATGATGCTATCACCTATTCCCACCCTTACAGGTTCCCAACTTCTGCCCTGTGGCCTCCTTCCCAAACCTTGTCTGGGCCGCTCACATTGATACCCTTTCTCACTGCTTTCAACAATTCCAATTTACAAACTGAGTGAAGACTGTTTCAGTACAACTGAGCTCTTCACTTTGTAAAAGAATCTGCCACGATAGTCTTCACATTGTGCCTTTTGAAGCCACCTTTAAGCAACAATTCCATTTGCAGGAATTAGATTTGTACGTGTCACCTTCTCATTAGTTTTGAATGTCCTTACTGGACAACTTCTTTCTTTTAACTCCCTGGGTGCCTTGCATTGTTGTTGTTATTAGATGCTGGCAAGCCCGATCCAACTCATAGTGACCCTATGTACAACGGAACAAAACATTCTCCAACGCTGTGCCATGCCTGGCACTATTGTCAGTGCTTCTCTGCAATTCATAGGGTTTTCAGTGGTGTATTGTTTTGGGAGTGGGCTGCCAGATTCTTTTCCCAAGCCTGCAGCATCTGGTGTTCCAAGGCAGTCTCCCATCTGATGACTAACTAGGCCAACTCTGCCTACCTTCTGAGATCAGGCAAGATCAAATGCCAGGGTGCCATGGCTGCAGACACTGTATACATGGTTATTCAATAAATGGTTACTGAATGGAGGAATGAATGAGTCAAAATTAGGAAATAGCCATGGGACAATGTGAACCGTTGGCCACAATTAATGCTTTTGGGGGAAATCTGACCAACTCTTCTTAAGGGATTACTAAAGCCTGAATTTATGAAGAAACCTCAATTCGGTCTCATTTCTCTCCCTTTATATCTACCAGGTAGATTAGGGCCAGGAGGTTTTGAATGTAGCAGCAGATCATAAAGGCATTCTGTGTAAGGATTATCAAGTTGGACGTTGATAGTTAATAACACTGTCAGATCTTGTTAGTTTGGTTTGAGTGCCTATTTCCCTGGGGTATGCAATGAAAATGATAGAAAGTGACTTTAATTGGGGTCCCAATGTGAAAGGTATGGTTGATACTTAGAAGAATTTAGTGCAGCAGACATGAGTGAGCCTTGATTTCCACCACCTCAATTTCCTTTCATTTAATTCAAGCCCAATAATGCATGGGAGCAATTCATAGAGATTAATATTACATTTGGAAATTTGGAGAGATTTTGTGTCTGTTCATCTTAGAAAAGAGATCTCACATGTTGTTGTTGTTGTTAACTTAATTTTCTTTGTGCATTTACTTGGGTCCCAGACAGGGAACACAATGCATTTTCATGTATCTCAAATGCAGAAGATATTTTTATCCCAGTTAGTTAAGCACAAATGATCACAGAAGCTCAGAAAAAAAGTTAAGTACAGAGATAATTGAGTTAAAACATAAGGACAGTAATACTTTAAAATAGTGCAAGCATATCGAGATTCTTGAATCTCCAGGTATTTTTCTATACAGCAATCAGCCCCCCATCCACAGATTGAACCATGGAATGAAAATATTTGAGGGAAAAAAACTGGTTTTTTTCCTGAACATGTACAGACTTTTTTCTCATCATTGTTCCATAAACAATATAATATAATGACAGCATGCATAGCTTTTATATTTTTTAGGTATTAAAGATGCTCTGTAGATTTAATGATTAGAGGAGGATGTATGTAGGTTACATGCAAATACTATACTATTTTATATACAGAACTTGAGCTTCTGTGGATTTGGGTATCCACGCGGTGGGGACAGGTCCTGGAACCAATACCCTACAGACACTGGGGTACGACTGTGTTTGTTGTATTCATCAAGAGCCATCATTAATGTTCAGGTAGCCTTTGCCAGCTATTGGCTTGAAAAGTGACTGAAACCTTGGTTTTGATGGTCTGATGCACCATGTCCCTGGCACCCCAGACTCTCCTGCTTTGTGGGGCTGGGCTGCTGCTCTGTGGGTGCACCACAGCCAGGGAAAGACCATTGCAGGGTCTTCCCAACTCTGTGTGTGAATGGTGATGTCAAATCTAGACGTGCTGTCTAAATGTATTCACGGACAATTGTATGCTCTAAGTCAGAAATGTCACCTGAACCAGTGCTGAATGCACCTGGGGAAGAGGCCGCCAGAAAGTACTCGGGAAAGCTCAGCACCAACCACAACCCCAAAACATAATCCTGAATGCTGTAATACTGAGTGTTGAAATTCTGAAAGCTCAAAATCCCTGAAGTATAAAGTCCTGAAAATCACAATTCTGAAAGATCAAAATCCTGAATGTTAAAATCCTGAAAGCTGAAATCTCCAAAACTATAGTTCTCATAGGGAAAAAACAAAGATACATTTTGGATTATGTCTTGTGGGATTATCATGGGCATCATAATAATCTGAGTTAATTTTTATTTTGTACACTGTTATAAAGATAAAACCTTAGAAAAAGGAGTCAGTTCAGACATTCTCCAAATGTCAACAAAGACCTAAATAGTTATTTTTGTATCTTTATGTAAACAGATGTCAATTTTTTGGACTAAAAATGTGAAGAAAATGAAATACATAATAAGTTATGAAAATATTTTGTTAATATGTTAATGTGTCATTCGGTTCTTTTGTTTTACAATCCTTTTACAACCTGAAATTATTATTATTTTTCCTTTCTTTTCTTTTTTTCAGTACTTAGGTAAGTGAACCCTGGGCTTTGTGCATGATAGGCAAGCGCTCTATCACTGAGCACTGAGCTACACCTCCACTCCCCTTAAAAAATCCATGTTCTTGCACTGGGGAAATGAGCAAAGGGGTGTGGTTGCTATTTTGGGATGTGGCCTCCAGAGAGCGCCCTGCTGAGAGACTGGCTAGGGCCCTTAGGAAAACAGTGTCTTCCAAAAGACCACGTATAGCCCAAACACTCTTAAGCTGCAAAAGGAACACAGGTGGAATCACAATTCCTGACTTCAAGCTATACTATAGAGCAGTGGTTGCAAAAACAGCTTGGTACTGGCACAAAAATAGGCCCAAAGACATCTGGAACAGAATAGAAGACCCAGAAATACCTCAACACACCTATAGCCACCTGATTTTCAATAAAGGAGCAAAGCAAGTAAACTGGAAAAAGGACAGCCTCTTCAACAAGTGGTGCTGGGAAACATGGTCATCCACATGCAGAAAAATGAAAGTGGACCCCCATCTCTCAATACACACGAGAGTTAACTCAAAATGGTAAAAAACATAAAACCAGAAACTTTAAAACTTGTAGAAGGCAAGATAGACAACACACTCCATCATATAGGCTTAGGAAAGTATTTCCTTAATAGGACTCCAATTTCTCAAGAAATTGCTACAAAAATAGACAAATGGGATTACATGAAATTAAAAAGCTTCTGCACAGCAAAAGAAACAATTAACAGAGTCAAGGAAACCCCCACGGAATGGGAAAAAAATCTTCGCATTTTACACATCAGATAAAGGTCTAATTACTAGAATTTATAAAGAACTCAAGAAAAAAACTCCCAAAAAAACAACCCAATACACAAATGGGCAAAGGAACTGAGTAGACAGTTCTCAAATGAAGAGGTCCATAAAGCCATGAAACACATGATAAAATGCTCAACATCCCTAGCCATTAGAGAAATGCAAATCAAAACAACGCTGAGATTTCACCTTACACCAGTAAGAATGGCCAAGAT